>NW_025555696.1:0-16078 GCF_020424385.1 Procambarus clarkii
GTATATGGCTTCCTGTGACTCAGATGAATATTACTCCGGTAACCGGGACAGTGCATCGTCTATCATGTTGAGCCGGCCCGGTAGATGGGTAATGGAAAGATTGAAGTCCTGTAGGTACAATGCCCACTTGAGGATGCGTTTATTTTTCTCTTTCATCTGGTTTAAGAACATTAGTGGGTTATGATCCATGTACACTTCCCCTATATTACCTGTTAGATATACTTCAAACTTTTTACATGTTAACACTAGCACCAACGCTTCTTTTTCTACCACTGAATAGTTACGTTGCGCCTTGTCAAATTTCACAGAGTAATAGTATACTGGGTGGTCCACTTGATCATTCCCAGTTTGCAACAATACTGCACCAGCACCCGAGTCAGACGCATCAACATGAATCTTAAACGGTCGGTCGAACATTGGACTAGCGAGCACTGGGGCGGAAGCTAAGATCAATTTCAAAATTTTAAATGCCTCGGCACAGTTTGTTAACCACTTAAATTTAACGGCTTTCCGCAACAAGTCTGTGAGAGGCATTGCGACACCGGAAAAGTTCTGACAAAAGCGTCGGTAGTACGCACACATACCAATAAATCTTTGAACGTCCTTTTTAGACCAGATCTCCATAATGGCACTGATTTTATCCTGCCAAGGTAACACTTTTTCTTGGCCCACTTCGTAACCGAGGTACGTCACTGTGCCTTGGCCAAATGACACTTTTTGCATTTAACCCTTAAATTGCACATCGCATCATATGATGCTTTGACCGACTTGCAGATAATTGCGCATCGCATCATATGATGCTTTGGAGTACTACGCACGATGTAAATGACCCGCGGATACACGGGGTTCACCACACCTTCATCAGGGCTCTTGTAAACAGACGCTATTTAAAAAAAGAATCGTGGGCCAAATTCCCGGGTGTTAGGGGCCTCAGTATTGAGTGAGCTACCAAGCCTGATGCACGCAGCATGAGCTCACAGCACTGCTGTTCAGCTTGTGACCACAGCATCGCCTAAAAATGCCATAATATACTTGTTCATGCTATTATGTTGCGATTATATTATTACGGAAGACCCCTGACTGTGATAACACTGACCAGGGTTCTGATAATAGCAGGATTGTGGTGATATTTAGCGCTGTGCTGCATGGAGGGAGGAGTATTGCTGTGGGAGGGAGGGTTGTGGCGCTGTCTTTTGACTGTGTTTGGCCACCTTTTTTTGACTGCACTCACCATACCAGCTTAGCAGTTCACTATGGTGAATACAAATGTAGATACTTATATATAATATGTGTATAGAGGGTATAAACAGCAAGAGGAGTAGGTTGGGAGCCGCCATTTTGGTGAGGGCGGTGGCGTCGTCTGCACGATTTATCATGTTTACTGGTGACCACGATGGTCTTTGGGCACCATACCAGTTTACTTGTACAAGTATGGTGAATAAAACAGGTATATATTTATATATAATGTGTGTATATAGCGTAATAACACCACAAACAGTGTTGTTGTGGGAAAAATATTAGTGCGTCTGGCCTTGAGGGTGGCAGCCAGCTGACTGTGTGAGGTCCTACGTCTTTGTGCCTTTGCTCACCATACAAGCTTAGATGTACAGTTATGGTGAACAAAACATGTAAATACTTATATATAACGTGTGTATATAAAAGCAAATACAGTATGGTGGGTGGAGAATTGTGGCAAGTCAGGTGAGGTGAGGGAGGGAGGGAGTGGCAGCCAGTGGCGTGCTGCCTCTGGCTGCCACTGCCACTCAGCATACCAACTTAGTGGTTTGTTATGGTGAACACGAATGTAGATACTTATATATAGCGTCTGTATATAGTGAATAAAAGCAAAAACAGTATTGTGGGAGGAGAATGTGGGTGAGTCAGGTGACTTGAGGGAGGGAGCAAGTAGCAGCCAGTGGCGGGCTGCCACTGCCACTCAACATGCCAACTTAGTGGTTCGTTATGGTGAACACGAATGTAGATACTTATATGTAACGTCTGTATAAGGTGAATAAAAGCAAAAACAGTATGGTGGGAGGAGAATGTGGGTGAGTAAGGTGATGAGGGAGGGCGTGAGTGGCTGGCTGGTACACGGCGGTCACTCCTCGTTACTTTTTGACTCATAATAGCAACTTAGTGTTTTGTTATGGTGAACAAAACATGCAGGTACTCATATATGACCTGTGTATATAGTGTAATAACCGACAAAGTATTTGTTCACTGTTTGATGAATATAATTGAATCAACAATATGCACACCATATTTTTTAGTACAGCGATGATTCACTCATTTTATTATATAAATATATCACACTACACACTATTGAATCATATTACAACAAAAAAAATAAGAAAAATCAATCAGAGACATTGAAATAATTAGGTAACTATCTCTTTGTGGCAACTCCGGCCCGACAGCTGGCAAGCAACAGACTGCCTGGGACGCATGCTGAGTCAGCGCCTGTATGTGTGTGTGTGTGTGTGTGTGTGTGTGTATGTATATATATATATATATATATATATATATATATATATATATATATATATATATATATATATATATATATATATATATATATATATATATTATATATATATATATACATACATATACATACATACATACAGGCGTGTTAAAATATGCCACATACGATTTTTTTATTATTTTTCCCATAATCAGTGAACACAAATCAGTTTTTTTTTGTATGTGCCTGTGGGTGTCAAATGGTATATAGCCATGCGCCATTTAAGGGTTAGAGTTAGGTTCGCACTTTTCAGAACTGTGAACAACTGGCATAACCTAGCTATGTGATCAGTCCAATTACTATCAAAAAAGCACAATGTCATCTAAATACGCCCGACAATTTGGCACATTAGAGAGCAGAGAGTTCATTAGCCTCTGGATCGTGGCAGGGGCATTATGCAAGCCGAACGATAACACTTGATACTCGAAGACACCATTGGGTGTTACGAAAGCAGTTAGTTGCTTGGCACGTTCGGTGAGTGGGGTCTGATAATAATCTCTCGAGAGGTCGAATTTCGAGACGTACGTGGCGTTTCCGATCTCGTTGATGCAGTCTTCTAGGAGGGACAGCGGATAGGCATCAACAATGGTCACCTTGTTGAGCTGCTGATTGTCAGTGCATAATCACCAGGAGCCGTCTGGTTTGGGGACCAAAAGGCAGGGCGAGCACCAAGAGCCCTGGCTCGGCCGGACGAGGCTGTGCTGGAGCAGGAAGTCGACCTCTTTCCGTACGATGGCCTTCTTCTCCGGCCTCATCCAATAGGGTTGAAGGCGAATAGAGGTGTAGTCCGTCAACTTGACATCATGGTAGGTGGCATCAGTCTGGGTTGGGACCTCCCCGAACAGACTGGAGAATTCGTCAAGAAACGACTGCACCTCTTCACGTTGGGCCATCTGCAAATGGGACTGTCCCTCCTCCACAGCATTCACAGAACTAGAATTATTGAGCATGAGATTAGTTGGGTCCCCAGAACAATCATCCCCGCCCTCACTGGAAAAGGAAACATTGGTTAGTGCGACGGGCCTGGGGCCCTGGAACTTCTTCAGCCGGTTCAAGTGTACGAGCATCACCTGGTTACGCTTGTCAGTGCCTCCCTCTGTACGTGAGGTCCCCAACCTTTTCCGTCACAATATAGGGGCCTTCGTACTTGTGAGACATATTGTTTCCTAGTCGAGGCTTTAATACCAGGACAGGGTCGCCAGGCTGAAATACCCGCAACTTAGCCTTAGCATCGTGTCGTTCTTTCATATTTTTTTGGGCCTAACCAAGATACTGTAGTCCAGCCGCCATGCAGTCCCTGAGTCTCTAGTGGTGTTGCGCAAAGAAAGCTGAACCTTCGGTTAACGTTACGTTCCCTAACAGATTCTCCTGTAACATTTGCAAGGGTCCACGAACCTTATGGGCAAAGACTAACTCAAAAGGAGAACAACCCAGTAAATTTTGTAACCCCTCTCGAGCAGCAAACAAAACATAAGTCAGGTTCTCATTCAGGATTGGTGGGAATTTTCGCACGATGTCTTCAGCATCCGCTTTAGGGTTTGATGGAACCGCTCAATTACCCCCTGACTCTGTGGATGGTATAGGCTAGAAACCTTATGAGTTATTCCATGGTCCATACAGAATTTCTCAAAACATCAGACTTAAAATTAGTACCATTGTCAGTTTGCATAACCCGAGGCAGTCGAAAAGTAGAAAAAAATTGCAACATACGAGCAACAACAGTCTTTGCTCAGATGTCCCTAAGAGCAAAAGCCTCAGGGTAACGGGTCGTGATATACATCATCGTGATTAGGTATATATTACCAGATTTAGTTCTAGGTAATGGACCCACACAGTCCATTACAGTCCAGTGAGAAAATGACTCCTCCGGCACGACAATAGGCCTCATAGGAGCTTTAGGTGGTGTCTGGTTTGGTTTCCCAACAAGCTGACAAGGAATACCGGTGTTACAAAATTTTGCCACATCGCTTTACAGCTTGAGCCAAAAAAAGTATTAAAAGATTTTGTGATAGGTGATCTTAGTACCTTGATGTCCTCCCATAGGATCATCATGAGCAGCTGCCAAAACTTTCTCTCTATAGCAGGTAGGCAACATAACCTGGTGGACTACCTCCCACTCATTTGACAAGGGAGAACTCTGTGGTCTCCATTTTCTCATCAAAATCTGATCATTGTAATAGTACCCGGTTGCAGCATCTACAATCGCCTCCTTAGAGAGAACTACATCGTGACATTCTGCACGACAGGGATCAGCTTTCTGTAAATCACCCAAGGAGGCGTCCATGCCTTGGTCAGATGCCATTGGCCGAGGCTGAACAGTGTTCTCCTCCACCTCCTCACTACTCTTGGTAGGAGCCGATGGTAGGCTCTCCGCAACGTCCCCTGCCTCGTCATCGAGTCGGGCCATGAACGTGTCCGCAAGGTCTACTTGGCTTTCACCACTTGGAAAATTTGTCGTGTCCTCGGGATATACCACCTTCGCAATCACAGGGCTGCCCTTACATTTAAGTCCCATAGACCTGGTCACCGCACACACAGGGTACACAACATTATCCTCTGCGGCGGGTAGATCCAGGGAAACCTCAGGGGTAGGCAACACAATAGGCAGTCTGGAGTCCCCTACGTTATCCCCTGCTAAATCATTACCCAATATTACATCAACATAAGGGAAAGGTAGGTAAGATGTGACTCCGACTGTACAAACACCCTTGTGGAAATCAGATTCAAGTGTAACCTTACGGAGGGGTACTGGTCGAGTATCACTAGTGACACCCTCTACCAGTACCACCTCTCCAGTGTCAAGAGTGTTTGCACCTTGCAATGCACTCTCCAAGATTAAAGTCTGGATGGCACCGGTGTCTCGGAAGATCACCACATCCTGCCAGGAAGAACCCTCAGACAAAAGTCTCCCCTTCGACAAGAATGGGGTAAGCAGTTCCAACTACTGTGGTTCGAAGGTCTTATACTCTAACCCTTCAGAAGGCCCCAAGCCGTTTGTCACAACAAGAGCATTGGGTCTTTTTTCTGGGTCAGTTGCCAACAACGGCTAGTAATGTGGTTTGCACGTTTACAATGACCACAGACTCGTCGGGGAGAAGAGATATTACTAACAGGATTGACCTTTGGTTCACCCTTAGGAGCCGTGGGGAAAGACAATTAAACAGGGTTAGTTATGTCTGAAACAGAAGGTGATTTAGTTATAGGGTTAGAATGGGCTGGTCTGGACTTGCTGTGGGTATAGGTTTTGTTACTATGTGGGCAATAATTATTTTTATTGGGCCTTTTGCCCGCCAACTGGTAGTTCTCTGCCATCTTGGCCAAATCCATAATATTAGAATTTACCTCTGTTCTTCCTCTAAGGTACTGTGCTACAGGCTCTGGCATATTATCTATAAAATTCTCCACTAAAACAAATTTTTTAAGTGTGTCGTATGTTTCGGCTTTAACCGAGCGATTCGATTTTTTCAAACAATCTCATTTGATCATTAGCAAATTCAGTGAGAGGTTGATTGTGAATAGGCCTAAGGTTGGGATAAGCTTGGTGGTGAGCTTCATGCATAATTTCATATGCCCTCAAAATCCGTTTCTCTGACTTTACTATAATCAAAACCTTCGCAGTCAGGCATGTTTTTAAAAATATCTTAGGCTTTACCTCTAAGTCTTACCTGTAGGATTTCCACCCACTCTTCCTCTGCCCAGTTCATGGACATGGCCAGTCTCTGAAAATGGTTGAAAAATCTTTCATGATCTGACTCTGAAAATTCAGGCAAGTTATGCTTTTTATCATAATGCCTGGGGTTCGAGTCCCCGGCAGGTGGTAGTACAGCGGTATTTGCTCTAATTCTTTCCGCCTCATTTTTGAGTCTTTGCTTCTCCACTTTAGCATTTTGCTCTAACAATTTTGCCTCTTGCTCTGCTACTCTATTTTTTTGCTCTGCCAGTTTTAACTGGACTAGTTGTAATTCTAACTCCATATTCCTACTAGCTACACTTTCAGCTGAACTGGCCTGGCATAAAACAGTATTACTTGCCAATAGGCCTTGGTCTATGCAATTCTGTAAAATTTCATTGGTAATGACACACTTTTTATTAGTTTCATTTACGTTGAGGCCCAATTCCTAATTGCCTAACAGTACTAGATTGGCTTTGGTAAACTTCTTAATCTCCACTACTGAAGGTGCCTTTGCTAGTTCTTGCAATTTAACCGTCATCACTAATTAATCTAGCTCCTAGCCAAAGTAAAAAACAAAAATAAAAAATTGGGAAAAACAAAAATTTGCATGGCCCCTATCACAAGGCCACACTTACCTCAATCGTGAAGTTATCCAGCTGGATGTCCAGTCAGTGCAAGATGTATCCTTTGCTAGTTGAACTGGACCCTAGGCTACCACACAACCGTTCTGCGGAAAGAAAATTTTAGTTTTGGAACTAAAAAATCTAATTTTTTACAATTAAAACGTTCCTCCCGGTCAGGCCAACAACTTGTTATGAATTTGCTACTTGTTATGGGGTATAGAGTATTAATGAGAAGGGCCAACAGCTAGAATCAAGATGTATAAAAAATAGTGGAGTAGATAGTCCCGGCCCCCAAGGAACATAGGTTCCTGTTAATGTTTCAAAGTTTTAAAACAGATCTGCTGTCTAGAATACAATCATCTACACCACTGCAATAGGATTAATGGATACACCTCAAAAACTAACTTATTTATTAAACCCTCTTAACAACCCCCCATATACATTACTATAATAACAATAACTACTTTATCACACTATCTTACGTTAACGACCTTGGTCCACATGGACAGGATACAAGGCTTACACTTAGGACAAGCTAGGGTAAAGTCTACTTGAAAAGAACTCGAAGGCTTGAAGCAGCCTGGGGTAGTTAAGCCCCACGTGGTACCCTAGTCACAACACAAACACTTAGGGATGTCCAAAACACTGGCTTATACTACACAATACTGGTCAATATAACACAAACTTAGCTCGTAACACGATACCTTAATATAACTTAACTAAGAAATACTCCAGCATGGGGTAAGGGAAGAGAGGAGTAGGAAGAGGAGGAGACAGAGCCACACAGGAGAGGTGTTGACCCAAGCACAGCCGTCCAGAGAAGAGAGAAGCAGTCTCTCTGTGCTCCCTCACTCTGATCGCTGCCGGCCGGATACTTAGCTAATTGTACAGCAGCCATCATTCCAAATTTACTCAGACCTACTTTACTACTTACTTACATCATTTCTAAACATAGCTGATAACTAGTTAAATATTTAATAATCAACAAGCCCAGAGTCATAATGCTCTGTGAGAAACAAGATTCGTCTTACGTCTGGCAAGGAAGATAGGACAAAAACGCATCAGCAGTCCTATCAATTAATGTAAAGTAATTATTTAGTGCTCAATTTGTCCTCTGGTTTCCAAATAAGGAACCCAGGGTCGAACACTTTGCGAGCCCTGCTATGCCTTGATTATCCCTTTTAACATTTCTAACCAGTTGTCCGAATTCCTGTCCTAAACTGACTTCCCCATTCTTAATTTCTTTGTACCTCGCTCTCTTTTTACCTATAAGGTTCTTCAGATCCTTTATTATCCATTTTGGGTCATTAGTATTCAATCTATTAAAATTGTATGGTATACTACGTTCCTGTGCTTTGCTTAGATTATTTTTAAATAAATTTTGATTTGAATCCACATCGAAATCCCTTTTAACGTAACCTATCGCTGGGTTCACGTATAGCTCCTAGACTGGCCCACCCGCATGCCCAAGACTTTCCAATCTATTTGACCCTGAAAATTTCTTAGGCTATTAAAATTAGCTTTTCGAAAATCTGGCACTTTAACAGAATTTTCTCCTACAGATCTATTCTATTCTAAGGTAAATCTGATTTCTTTGTGATCACTGTTCCCTAGCTCACTTCCTATTTCGATGTCATTAAAAAGTATAATGACATTTAAAACTATATGAATTAAATTTCTAAATGGGAGTGTTCTACCAAATAAAAAGTTGACTTGCGTTCTATTTCAATACAACAAAAGGCAAGCAAAAACTGGAACGAAACTTCTCAACTTCACCAAATGTTTCATACACCTAATTAAGCAATTATAGACCTACTATTCGTCATTTATTTGGCTATATTAGTTATTATATGAGCTACACCAGGTTTATGAAAAAATTACATAATAAAACATACATACATATATATATGTCGTACCTAGTAGCCAGAACGCACTTCTCAGCCTACTATGCAAGGCCCAATTTGCCTAATAAGCCAAATTTTCATGAATTAATTGTTTTTCGACTACCTAACCTACCTAACCTAACCTAACTTTTTCAGCTACCTAACCTAACCTAACCTATTCAGATAGGTTAGGTTAGGTTAGGTTAGGTAGGGTTGGTTAGGTTCAGTCATATATCTATGTTAATTTTAACTCCAATAAAAAGCAATTGACCTCATACATAATGAAATGTGTAGCTTTATCATTTCATAATTAAAAAAATAGAGAAAATATATTAATTCAGGAAAACTTGGCTTATTAGGCAAATTGGGCCTTGCATAGTAGGCTGAGAAGTGCGTTCTGGCTACTAGGTACGACATATATATATGTGTGTATATCACGAAAATAAACACGTGATTAAAAATGTGACAATGTCAGACCACAGAGGAAAAATGAAACAGGAATTTCCTTAAGTACTTTCGTATATTAATACATCTTCAGAAGGAGTGCATTTGTGGTCTGACATTGTCATATATATATATATATATGTCGTACCTAATAGCCAGAACGCACTTCTCAGCCTACTATGCAAGGCCCGATTTGCCTAATAAGCCAAGTTTTCCTGAATTAATATATTTTCTCTAATTTTTTTCTTATGAAATGATAAAGCTACCCATTTCAGTATGTATGAGGTCAATTATTTTTTATTGGAGTTAAAATTAACGTAGATATATGACCGAACCTAACCAACCTTACCTAACCTAACCTAACCTATCTTTATAGGTTAGGTTAGGTTAGGTAGCCGAAAAAGTTAGGTTAGGTTAGGTTAGGTAGGTTAGGTAGTCGAAAAACAATTAATTCATAAAAACTTGGCTTATTAGGCAAATCGGGCCTTGCATAATAGGCTGAGAAGTGCCTTCTGGCTACTAGGTACGACATATATATATATATATATATATATATATATATATATATATATATATATATATATATATATATATATATATATATATATATATATATATATATATATATATATATATATATATATATATATATATATATATATATATGTCGTACCTAGTAGCCAGAACTCCCTTTTTGGCCTACTATTCAAGGCCAGATTTGCCTAATAAGCCAAGTTTTCCTGAATTAATATATTTTTTCTAATTTTTTTCTTATGAAATGATAAAGCTACCCATTTCATTATGTATGAGGTCATTTTTTTTTATTGGAGTTAAAATTAACGTAGATATATGACCGAACCTAACCAACCCTACCTAACCTAACCTAACCTATCTTTATAGGTTAGGTTTGGTTAGGTAGCCGAAAAAGTTAGGTTAGGTTAGGTTAGGTAGGTTAGGTAGTCGAAAAACAATTAATTCATGAAAACTTGGCTTATTAGGCAAATCGGGCCATGCATAGTAGGCTGAGAAGTGCGTTCTGGCTATTAGGTACGACATATATATATATATATATATATATATGTCGTACCTAGTAGCCAGAACGCACTTCTCAGCCTACTATGCGAGGCCCGATTTGCCTAATAAGCCAAATTTTCCTGAATTAATATATTTTCTTTATTTTTTTTCTTATGAAATGATAAAGCTACCCATTTCATTATGTATGAGGTCAATTGCTTTTTATTGGAGTTAAAATTAACATAGATATATGACTGAACCTAACCAACCCTACCTAACCTAACCTAACCTAACCTATCTGAATAGGTTAGGTTAGGTTAGGTGGCAGAAAAAGTTAGGTTAGGTTAGGTTAGGTAGGTTAGGTAGTCGAAAAACAATTATTTCATGAAAACTTGCCTTATTAGGCAAATCGGGCCTTGCATAGTAGGCTGAGAAGTGCGTTCTGGCTACTAGGTACGACACACATATATATATATATATATATATATAATATATATATATATATATATATATATATATATATATATATATATATATATATATATATATATTATATATATATATATATATATATATATATATATATATATATATATATATATGTATATATAGAAGGGAGTACCACCTCTAGCTGGAAGAAGGGGACCCAATTTTTGGGATATATATATATATATATATATATATATATATATATATATATATATATGTCGTACCTAGTAGCCAGAATATATATATATATATATATATATATATATATATATATATATGTCGTACCTAGTAGCCAGAACTCACTTCTCAGCCTACTATGCGAGGCCCGATTTGCCTAATAAGCCAAGTTTTACTGAATTAATATATTTTCTCTAATTTTTTTCTTATGAAATGATAAAGCTACCCATTTCATTATGTATGAGGTCAATTTTTTTTTATTGGAGTTAAAATTAACGTAGATATATGACCGAACCTAACCAACCCTACCTAACCTAACCTAACCTATCTTTATAGGATAGGTTAGGTTAGGTAGCCGAAAACGTTAGGTTAGGTTAGGTTAGGTAGGTTAGGTTGTCTAAAAAACATTAATTCATAAAAACTAGGCTTATTAGGCAAATCGGGCCATGCATAGTAGGCTGAGAAGTGAGTTCTGGCTACTAGGTACGACATATATATATATGTATATATATATATATATATATATATATATATATATATATATATATATATATATATATATATATATATATATTGTGACGGAGTTCCCCCCCTTATAATTCTCCCACGCCTGCAGTAAGAGTCATGTCTACTTTTCCCAAGCGTTCTCTATGTTGCAGGCTACAATTTGATATATGGGAGAGAGTGAAGTGTTCTCGGAGAGCCGAGAAATTTGTGAAATAGTAATATTTTGGCCTGTGGTTTAGGCCTTTTAGGGAGCCAAGATGGCGCTGGCTTCCCTGATCTCCCGCCAAAACCGTGTGACGTCAGTGGCACCGGATTGGTCACCGACAGCAGTGTGGCACCGGGAGCCAATGAAAACCTCCCATAGTAAAAGTGACGTCACGAAGGAAGGGGGTCCGGCCAGCGCGCTGGGCTGGCGCCAGCAGTCAGACACGACACGTCATAGAGGTCGGACGTGCGACGAGTGGTCCTGTCTGTCGGACAGCTGTTTCCCACTACCGTGGATTTACGCGTCACCTGAAGTCCGCCAGTACTCTGAGAAGTCTTCCCTAGTTCATGTGTTGAACCAGAAGAGGGAATTGACGGTTATTTGAGCAACAAGTGCTCCAGTCAGGTACTGTGCCAGTAGCAGTGAAGCCGTGCAGTGACGTACGTGACGTCTGTGGCAATTCACCAGTTCGTGACAGCGTAGTGGCTGACAGAGCCACTGGGTAGCTGAGGAAGAGAGGACTATTTGGGGAAACCGAACGACTGTAGCTGAGACGTAGGCGACAGCCGTTGCTGGGAGAAGACGACGGCCAGGAGACCGACTCCAACCTTCAAGAAGTCAAGGAGGAGGACGGACCTGCAGTGAGGAGGCACGGAGACGACGCGCTAAACGGTGGGACGACGAGAGGCTCTGGTAGGACACGACGACGTGTAGTGTGGGGGCGTTCCCGACACGAGGACCAGGAGCTACATCTCGACTCTCATCGGAGGATAGGGTGAAGTAGGTGGTTCTAGTTCCCTCCCCATTCCCCTTTAGTTAGCTATATTATTTGGCTATATTATCTAGCCTGAAGAATTTTATATGTCGTGAGCAAGTCTCACCCATGTCACGATAAAGCACCAGTGTGCTAGACAGTACTATCAAGAGTACTTGTAATATTCATGTTGATTATTGGTGTGTACAGGCACCAGGAACCAGTGATAAATTTACTGTGTTGTGTATATCTTTCTATAGATTTTGATATGAACATATAGTGGTAAATTATATATAAGATTATGCCAGTATTTGGAGGTTAGGCTATGTGCCCAGAAACTATTTATTTACCATGTATTGATGATTGATTTATATACCATATATATGTCTATGTTCATTCAGTGAATAATCATTTGTGAGTACAGTGAATTATTGCGTTATCGCCCACGGGAGAAAGTACTGAAAACTCCCGTGTTAATATTTCATAATATATTGTTGGATAAATAACAGTGTAAGACCATTACAGTGAATCATTGTAGAATTGATTGTAGAAAAGACTGTTTGAGCCTGAGCTCAGTGTAACTAAGTAATTCGGTTTATTTGTGCCAATATAGAGTGTGCGAGTTTCTAGTAATATTGGAGAATTTAAAGAAACCGCGCGCGTGAATCTAGCAAACAAGCAAATTTCGCGCGGAGAGTCCATTGCGATCAGCTGTTCTTGACACTTGATGAGGAGGGGGAGGTGTTGCCACCTAATGATCGCGGACTATTCGTGGGAACTTCCGGCCGCGTCAGGATTTGCTGATTTATTTGTTGTTGTGACATCTTCCATACATTTTAAGTAAAATACAAAACTATCTTAGTGTTTTTATCATTCCCTCCATTGATCTTGTGGCTATATTATACTGGTAAATATAGAGTGATAACAATAAGTACCTGCCTGATTCCTGATCTTTGAGTGTGACCTTGCCAAGGCTACCACTGAATACACCAGTCCACTGATGGTGTTATTGGCCACCTTAAACACCAATTGGCGACTTTGTGATTAACCGTAGAGCCCTATTGTTGGGGAGGGCACACGACGGTCGATGTGATCGAGTCGTGTTCTCACTCTTTCTTAATAAGAGGCCGTTAAGATTGACTGGGAGACTCTCCTGGCGAGCAGTGGCGCCGTGAGGATCGAGGGAAGACCCGCAGGGCTACGGTGAGTTACCTTGAGCATAACTATTGCTCACCCCAGAGTAAGGGTAGAGAATAATAGAGAGGTGAAACCCCAACATTGGCGACCTCGCCAGGATATAGATCGGAGTAAAGGTTGCAGTGGTACTTGGCAGTGGTGTTAGAGATCAGGTGCAGGTTAACACTCGTAGCACAAGATGGAGGATGATAAAGTAGCGAGGTTTATTGACTCTAGAGACGAACAGGTGCTGCAAGAGTGCACCAAGGCACAGTTACAGGCTATAGCGGATCATTTTGGAATAAAGCTGAAATCTGCCCGAGTTGGTGAAAGAAGACTAGAGATAATGGCTCAGCTAAAGGCTCGAGACGAAGCTTTGGGGAGGAACGGCCCCAAACACCTGCCAGTGAGGGTGAGCGCCTGAGTATTGGTGGAAGCAGCAGGGGATCCAGCGGCAGCAGGCACAGCATAAAGCTGGAAATAATGAAGCTGCAGCTAGAAGCGCAGCTGAGGAGAGAGGAAGCACAGCAGCGCAAAGAAGAGCGAGAAGCAGAAGCGCAGCTGAGGAGAGAAGAAGCAGAAGCGCAGCTGAGGAGAGAGGAAGCACAGCAGCGCAAAGAAGAGCGAGAAGCAGAAGCGCAGCTGAGGAGAGAAGAAGCAGAAGCGCAGCTGAGGAGAGAAGAGGCACAGCAGCGCAAAGAAGAGCGAGAAGCACAGACGAAGCGTGAAGAGCGAGAAGCACAGCTGCGCCGGGAAGAGCAAGAACGAGAAGCACAGCTACGCAGGGAAGAACGAGAGCAAGAAGTTAGGCTGAGACAAATGGAAATAGAAGCCAACCAGGAGGTGGAGCTGAAGCGAGCTGAACTGGGACTAGGTGCCCCTGCCCCGCCACAGGAAGACCGACGAGTGAGGGAACGAGACCTGCCGGTCTTTGTGCCTAGTGAAGCCGAAAGTTTCTTCGATCACTTTGAGAGAGTTGCTGCTATGAAGAGGTGGCCGAGGGCGGAGTTGGTCCAAGGAAGGCTCACAGGGGAAGCTCGCCAAGCCTTCACTATGCTCGACTTCCAAGAATGCACTAACTACGATGCGGTAAAACGAGCTGTGCTCCGTTCCTTTAAGCTCACGCCAGAGTGTTACAGAAAGAGTTTAGAGAATGTACCCGGTTGCCAGGAAAATCGTATGCGGAGACGGCAGGGGACATTGAAAGAAAGCTCCTTAAGTGGCTGGACTCTGAAGAAGCAAGGTCGGTCGAAGAGGTCAAGGAACTAATGGCCATGGAAAAGTTTATGTCCGTGCTCTCTCCTGAGATCAGGATGAGGGTAAAGGAGGCGGACATAAAGGACCTGAGGGCCGCAGCCGACCGGGCCGACATGCTAGAAGAAGCCCTACGCCCACGCCGAGAGGGACAGAACCGGCCACCCGCATACGTCGGAAACGATAGGAGTTATAGAAGGACGGATGGGTGGAGGACAGGAGCGAGTTCTCCCAAGTCCCATTTCTCAAGTTGGAACACCCGAGGATCAAAAGGTGCTGTAGAGCCGATAGGGGAGAACCAAGCTGAGAGCTCGGGAACTGTTACTGCAGGGAAAGAAACGACAAGTGAGGCGGGAAAGACACAGGGTGTGACGGCCTCTGGAGGCAGTGCTAAGGCGAGCGGTGGCGGATGGTCTCCGCCGAGGGGCCGCTGCTACAACTGCGGAATATTCGGACACGTCGCGCGGGAATGCAGACGCCCTAAGCAGCGGGGACACGTTGCTTTAGTGATGTTCGAGGACCAGAGGGCCGAGAGAGTGCGGGATGAACCCGCGCTGAGTGGGGAGAAGCAAGTTCACCCATTCGTGTGTCAAGGAACCGTAAGGATGGGGGACGCAGACCCCATCCCCGTGAAGATGCTAAGAGACACCGGGGCTGACTTTACCCTGGTAAGTGAAACCCTGTTCCCGAGGGTTACGAAAGTACCAGTGTGGGGGTGGCAAGTGTGACCACTGTGGGAGGCCCAGTGAGGATGCCCCTACACCAGGTAACTTTAGATTCCGAATATGGCTGCCAGACCCTAGAGGTGGGAGTCTGTACATCAATGCCCAAGATGGAGGCGCAGGTCATCTTGGGGAATGACGCGTGTGGAGGATACGTCCTCCCGCATCTCGTGAAAGGCGAAGAGTGCCCAGAACAACACGAGGAGACAGGCGAAGATTCGAACGTCTGTGGGGACGAGAAGGGAATCGCACCGGTGGCGATCCCAGTTTGTACTGTGACACCGAGACAACGCGAAGAGCAAGGAGGTTGTGGATCTGATGGGGCTGAGGAGTCGATTGACAGCCTGGGAACAGATCACCTCTGCGTAGGACCCAGAGAACGAGTGGAGGGCGAAGGTAGCCCAAATGGTGAGTTGCAGGTGACACTCACCGGTTCTCCAGGGGTAAACCGCACTCGTCTCAAAGAGTTACAGCAAGAGGAGTTCCCCGAATCGGTTAGTAAGGCCGAAGGAGGACGTGTGGGTCCTGAGAAGGCTTACTTTCCATTTATCTATATTATATATGCCTGCTATTCATGATGAAGGAACGATGGACACCAGGAGCGACCGTGGGAACGGTGAATAAATATGTCCA
>NW_025555698.1:0-25000 GCF_020424385.1 Procambarus clarkii
GGCCGCGGGGACACTAAAAAAAAAAGCCCCGAATCATCTCAAGATAACCTCAAGATAACCTAGTGTTCCTGTCAGATAATCCTCCCTGAGGCACTTCTTATTGTTTTAGATTCAGATATTCAGAAGAGAAAGTTGCAAGTAGCACGGGCTATGGTGAGCCCGTAGTGGACTTACCCGGCTCAGGAGCGGGGGGCTGTAACTCAATTTAAACATCCAAGATATACTGTTCCTATTATTCTCCCCCTGGATAGTGCATGCTAAGTGGTTTGAGGGTTATTTGAGACAATTCAATTAAATTTCTTTCTTTATTATGCATTTGAGCCAAGAGCTGTTTTACCCCCTTACTCGTGCTTACACCAAGATTAACAGTAACAGCAAATTTCCCTTCCCCTCACTCCCGGTTCCTTGTACTTCAGGGACAGGGGGCGGGTGAAGAGCACCTGAAGGGTGTTTATAGTTTTCAGGTCAGGTCTGAAGACAGCACTTCAGACCTGACCTGAGCACGTACCCCTCCTCCCACGTCACTCCCACTCTACCCGGAGAACACACATCTCATCAGCCTCAAACTACGCCAATTACAAGTCTGTAACTGTCCTGTTCATGGTGACTAAAGTTACATATATAATCCACAGGAGAGCAGAATGTACCTTCAAATAGTCAGGTTCCTTCCGTTGTCAGCAGGCAGCCTGTGGGTAGATTTCAGACGGGATATAAAGTCTAATGTTTCCATACACCAATAGCACCACTGTATAGCTAAATCTCCCTTGCTTTACAACTTAACTGGCACCAGATACGACCATACCTCTGAACTGAATCAGGCAGTAAATCCCGCTTGGATACACGACGACTTTCAAATCACTGTGTATGTTCTTTAGATTGTACAACTGATATAAAAACGAACACACACTCTTGTCATATATATTCCCGGATGAATTATATATAATCGAATCGGAGAAAGTGGTGATATACGGTATGGCCGAGATCATATAAAAACAAGAACATTTTACGTGTTTTTTTTTGGGGGGGGGGGGTTGTGTGATTGGAATTGGCGGACCCAAGGCACTAGTGACCACCTCTCAAACAAAACGTAAGGTTTCCACATATGTGGGAAAGAGAATAAACATACATAAAGCTTAATGAAAATGGGGAAAAAAACACGTGAAAAGGAAGGCTTGGGAGAAGGAAACCATTGACACAACCAAGGAAGGGGCCCGCCAAACACACACCGATACTACAACGTTGGTACAACGTTCGAACAAGTTTTAACACCTCCTAACCAGTTATAACAACCAATATAGCAAGTTATAACAACGTTCTAATACGTCATAAACACGTTAAGCCAAGATGTAACAACTTTATTACAAGTTGTAACAAGCGGAAAATAGAGACAGTTTCGGTTTGTGTTTCCAGGGGGAACCATTGACACAACCAAGGAAGGGGATAACCATTGACACAACCAAGGAAGGGGATAACCATTGACACAACCAAGGAAGGGGAACCATTGACACAACCAAGGAAGGGGATAACCATTGGCATAACCAAGGAAGGGGATAACCATTGACACAACCAAGGAAGGGGATAACCATTGGCACAATAAAGGAAGGGGAACCATTGGCATAACCAAGGAAGGGGAACCATTGGCATAACCAAGGAAGGGGATAACATTGGCATAACCAATGTGGGAGGAAGGTGGGCATCAACAAGAAAGGAGAGGAAGGGGCGGGGGGCGGGGGGTGTAACCGCGGGCATAACCAACACTTTCACCACGGTAAAAACCCGTCTTGTTGAGTGGGGGGGGGGGAGGTGCAGGTTCTTGGTGACCGAGTACGGCTCCCCGTCGACACGTGGTGCTGAACGGACTCGTTGATGTTCTTGCTGTTCGTTCCAGTGATGGGGTCGTTCCTTCCAGTGATGGGGTGGTTTCTTCCAGTGATGGGGTCGTTCCTTCCAGTGATGGGTTCGTTCGTTTCTTCCAGTGATGGGGTCATTTCTTCCAGTGATGGGTCGTTCCTTCCAGTGATGGGGGTCGTTCCTTCCAGTGATGGGGTCGTTTCTTCCAGTGATGGGGTCGTTCCTTCCAGTGATGGGGTCGTTCCTTCCAGTGATGGGGTCGTTTCTTCCAGTGATGGGGTCGTTCCTTCCAGTGATGGGGTCGTTCCTTCCAGTGATGGGGTCGTTCCCTCCAGTGTTGGGGTCGTTCCTTCCAGTGATGGGGTCGTTCCTTCCAGTGATACAGTCGTTCCCTCCAGTGATGGGGGTCGTTCCCTCCAGTGATGGGGTCGTTCCCTCCAGTGATGGGGTCGTTCCCTCCAGTGATATAATCGCTGTATTCCTACGTGACTGGTGACTACAACGACCAATATATCTCAGCATTTGTAGTTTGTCGTTTTTGCCCTCGAAGCGCAAAGCGTGGTCTTGGCGGGGGACAGAAGGCCGGCGGCATGTCAGAGTAGTTCACAGATGGAATGCACTAGGCAGTGATGTAGTGGAGGCTGTAGGAGAGTACACACACACACACACACACACACACACTAGGTGAGTACACACACACACACTAGGTGAGTACACACACACACACTAGGTGAGTACACACACACACACACACACATACACTAGGTGAGTACACACACACACACACACACACTAGGTGAGTACACACACACACACATACACTAGGTGAGTACACACACACACACATACACTAGGTGAGTACACACACACACACACACACACACACACACACACACTAGGTGAGTACACACACACACACACTAGGTGAGTACACACACACACACTAGGTGAGTACACACACACTAGGTGAGTACACACACACACACACACACACTAGGTGAGTACACACACACACACACACACTAGGTGAGTACACACACACACACACACACTAGGTGAGTACACACACACACACACACACACTAGGTGAGTACACACACACACACACACACACACACACACACACACACACACACTAGGTGAGTACACACACACACACACACACACTAGGTGAGTACACACACACACACACACACACACACACTAGGTGAGTACACACACACACACACACACACTAGGTGAGTACACACAGACATTACACCAATGCAACAACGTTAGCTACGCTAATCTAACTTCACCTATTAGAACGAGGTGTAATTATAGGAAAAACACGACCCAGCTCCGCCTATCCTTGCGTTAGTCGTCCGACAACCACTGTTCCAGCTGTCTCGTTACTGCCGAGTGGTTCTCAATAACAGATTGTTCAACCGGTTGCACCACACAACCCCCCCCCCCTTACCTCACCTCTTCCCCCTCTTTTATCTATTTCCCTCCCCCCGTCTTCTCTTCCCATTAGTCACATCACTGCCTTTTTTTACCCTTTATCTTCCCTGCTCTTCATCACTTTCTCTTCATTTCTAACCATTTTCACTAATTATTGGCTAAAGGAAACCATACTAACACACGTATGTACAATATATAAATATATAATTTGGGGGCAATGAGGTACCTTGAACCAGCATTCTGGTGATTCCCAACCGAAGTTCAGTAGAGCTTCGGTTTCAACCCTTTTAACCCTGTCGTAGCTCAGTCGATTAAGGCAGTGTCTGGGATGCTCCCGGTTCGAATCCTCGTCACGGCCCTTGTGGATTTGTTCACTCCCAGACACCCACTCAGTCACGATAGGACAAAAGCCTATCCACCTGGAACTCTATTAAATTCACTGGGAGATTGTGGAAGCCCAAATAGGTGCCCAACCAGGATTTTACGATAGGTTAGATACCTATCGTAAGGTTATTTACGATAGGTCCACCTACACTCTGCTGGCCTGTAGGTAATGGTGTACTCACCCCTTACTAGGCAGGTGTCTGGAAATCACCAGAACGCTGGTTCGAATCACCTTATTGCCTTCCAAAAAATGATTTTTTTCATCGATTTATCACGTCATTGTGATTTATTTGTGATCTAGAGGGGTTTAAGGGTGTTAATATTTTTAACATTTATTGTGGTACTATAAAATCTGTAGTTCATATTGTTTGTAAGTCTTATCAGTCTAAATTATAATCGAGATTTTTTTCCCTGATACGCCTCAATCATTATCTTTATGTAGCAGCCTAGAAGAGAAAAGGCTGGGCGGGGGGGGATTCTCTGAAAGGAATATGAATGTAAAACAGCGCTTTTAATCGTCAGAAACAGGAATCAAGTGTTTTAACGGGAGAAAAACTTGCTCTGATACTGTATGTTTGATTAAAACGACATGTTCTCTTCTTGAGGTTAACTTGAGATGGTTTCGGGGCTTTTTAGTGTCCCCGCGGCCCGGTCCACGACCAGGCCTCCACCCCCAGGAAGCAGCCCGTGACAGCTGACTAACACCCAGGTACCAATTTTACTGCTAGATAACAGGGGGCATAGGGTTAAAGAAACTCTGCCCATTGTTTCTCGCCGGCGCCTGGGATCGAACCCAGGACCACAGGATCACAAGTCCAGCGTGCTGTCCGCTCGGCCGACCGGCTCCCTTAAGGTAAGGTAAGGTAAGGACAGTAAAAAAAAGTAAAGAGGAACAAGATGACTAAGAAGACGAAGATCTTCTTTGATTAGATTATCAAAGATTAAAGGAGAGAATATGAACACAAGAAATAATTACTTCTGAGAAAGGTTTGGAGAAAGTCAATGTGAGTCAGAAAGTACCAGTGAAAGTTGTGAAGAACCTTAGAAACGGTGAGGTGTCAGGGAATGGGTGCAGACTGGAAAAGAATGTCAGAATAAGTAAAAAAAAATTATTAAAACAAGACTAAAACCAGTACACTAAAACAGAAGCGAAAAAATAAACCGGGAAAACGGAGGAATCCCCACCTCCATTTAAAATTTAGACTCAAATATCAGAGTAACAAGGTTATCGCGAATAACCGAACTCATTCAAACCCGTTCTCACACAAGACAGTACATATATGACTAGTGCTTAAAGTCAATATGTGGAATGTGATTTAGTACATAGTGATATATTCCCAGTTAACTTTTTTACCAAGGCTCAAACTCTTCCTCCCGTACCAATTTACGTCTCACAGTACTCGTCAACTCAATTACGGGCTCACCATAGCCCGTGCTACATGGACACTTCGTTCTGAGTAGCTAAATCTAAAACAACAACAACAACGAGTAAAGAAAGGGTGGAAGAGAAGTAAACGGGAAAGAGGGAGGAAGAGAGTAACAGGAAAGGGGTGGAAATCGGCCACGAGTGGGAAGGGGGACAGGAGAAGCGGTCCCATTTTTCCACTAAACAAAGGACACCTCTCACCTTCATCTCTCCCACATTTTCCCACCTCAATATTCCCCACCTCGACACAACTGCCTTCCCACACCCACACCTGTCCCCACACACCTGCTTCTACCCCCCACACCCACTCCCCCACAATAACACTCCCCCACGTTGGCCCTGGTACCCCCACCCCACCCCTACCCCCCAACACAGCAGCCGCCAGGTGGAGAAGTGAAAGTATTGCAGAAAGTGAGGTTAGTGGGAGGATTAAGACCGGCGAGAAGCCTTACTATCTCCGTCCCCTCTGTCATCTGACCAATTTTGTGCTGATATGATTTATTAATTAATCCGTAATCCTCATACTACGGGAACCGCTCTTGTGCCAGGTAAGTCCACTACGGGCTCACCATAGCCCGTGCTACTTGGAACTTTTTCCGAGTAGCACACATATATATATATATATATATATATATATATATATATATATATATATATATATATATATATATATATATATATATATATATATATATATATATACCTAGTTGACTGTTCCAGTCAACGAGGTGGCGACTAAATCCATTAAAACACATAATGTAAACACTGTAATAAGAACATTGTCCAAATGAAGATCTAACGAAAAACAAATACCTCTCACTGCAAGTTTTAGAGTTATTTGGAAAAACTGCCGTCGGGGTGCTGCGAGCAGCCGCGTCCAACAGCCTGGTTGACCAGACCATCAACCAGTTGTGACCTTCCCTGTATGACCTGTGGTTGCAGGGGTCACAGGCCATATAGTTGACCAGACCACACAAACTAGAAGGTGAAGGGACGACGACCTTTCGGTCCGTCCTGGACCATTCTCAAGTCGATTGTGAATCGACATTGACAATCGACTTGATAAGGGTCCAAGACGGACCGAAACGTCGTCGTCCCTTCACCTTCTAGTGTGTGGTCTGGTCAACTTACTTTAGCCACGTTATTGTGACTCATCGCCTGCACTGGCCACAATTTGGCACTCATCATAGGCCTAGACTCTCAAACATTTAAATTATATTTAAGTCAATTTAGTAACACTGAGAAAACAAACGCCTCTACACCATTATCAAAAGACACTAAGCCAAAAATAAACTCCACTATACAAAATATATAATACTATAGCTTTTTTAAACTGGCACAAAGAGTGGTTTATAAGAGCCAGCTCTCAAGAGATCCGTGTATACTGTCTCCTGAAGCTTTATGTTAACTCTTGAAGATAGTTTATTCCACCTTAGTGTAGAGATATCAAAGTAATTACCACATAAAGGTATCAAGCCTAGAAGACTATATAGCAATAGAGATATAAATAACAGATTATATCATAAAATTACAATGAACAAATATCAAATATAATTAGATTTTAAACTTAAATCTTAAACTTAGATTTTAAATCATTTGAAAAAAATATATATAATATATAAATGACGTGAAGTTCCTCTAAGGCGAATACCAACAAGTTTTTAAGTCAATATGATCCGGGTCACTCGGTCAGTGAGGTTAAGCACAGTTTGGTCTGAACGGAGACTGGATGGGTGACAACAAAGAAGGAGTAAGAGGTTTCGTGTGCCTGAGACTGGTACACCAATATATCATCACCATCACTACACTAAAATAAACTGTATAACAATTGTTTTGTAATTCCGAAAGACAATCTTTTAAAATAGCGATCAGACGATATACAGTTTTTTTCACATTAAATATGAAACTAATTCTGAAATCTACCGCTATGAGTGATTCCAAGATCACGCACACACACACACACACACACACACACACACACACACACACACACACACACACACACACACACACACACACACACGCACTTGGGGAACAGGTTGTGGAAGCAAACTCTATTCATACTTTTAAAATTAGGTATGATAGGGAAATGGGACATGAATCATTGCTGCACACAACCGATGGCTGGAAAGGCGGGATCCAAGAGCCAATGCTCGATCCTGCAAGCACAAATAGGTGAGTACACACACACACACACACACACACACACACACACACACACACACACAAACACACACACCACATTTAAAGATATTTTCTTAAGCTGTTTTCGAGATTTATACAAAATAATACATTAGCCAAAACTCTAGAACATTTACTAACGAATAATATCTGGTCCAACTCCATCACCCGAGAATATCTAGCAGGTCACATGATGCATGTGAATGTTACAAGTCGTGTACCGCTTGCAAACTTTTACTGCTGTACTGCCTACTACTTTATTGCAAAGATCACGATCGCCCAATTTCAACCGGAAGCTTGGTTTTAATAAAATCAAGAAAAAGAGGAAAATTTAGGAATAAAATATCAATACTCATAGACATATAACATTAAATGATTCTTAAAAGCTTAACTAGTGAGCAGTGAATGAGATCGAAAATTTTTAAGACACTATTCAGATTATACCTGGTTGATATCTTGCTGATAGCTAGCTAGATACCCTGCTGATAGCTAGATAGATACCTTGCTAATAGCTAGCTAGATACCTTGCTAATAGCTAGCTAGATACCCTGCTGATAGCTAGCTAGATACCTTGCTGATAGCTAGATAGATACCTTGCTGATAGCTAGATACCTTGCTGATAGCTAGATAGATACCTTGCTGATAGCTAGATAGATACCCTGCTGATAGCTAGATAGATACCTTGCTGATAGCTAGATAGATACCTTGCTAATAGCTAGCTAGATACCTTGCTAATAGCTAGCTAGATACCCTGCTGATAGCTAGCTAGATACCCTGCTGATAGCTAGCTAGATATCCTCAAGGTATCCGCCTAGATACCTACTTGATACCTTGAGGTTGATAGCCGTGGAAGGACAGTCTTGTTGCAGCAGAGGGCTGCCACAAGAGCCTTGTGCTGCAACACATCAGACAGTCGCCCGTACGTGACTGCGTGATGTGGTGGCGGGTCTCACAGTGTGGTGTGGGGGAAGTCAACTTCCTCCGCTCCTATACACTCAAACACACATCCGCTCTTGGCCATCCAAACACCGCAGAATCTTTTGTGCTGGCTTCCCTTAGTACACAACACCCGTCCTTTTCCTTCGCCTTTCCCTTCCTCTCTAACCACTCTAGCCCTCCCTTCTGTCCTCCAGCTGGTGCTAAAAGTGAAAGGAGCCTACGAACCACCCCCTCCTCCCCCGTGTGTGTGTGTCCTCCCCCGTGTGTGTGTGTGATGGGATCGCGAGGGCCTGGATAACCTACATGGAATAAACACTGATTAGCCATTCCAGGGAACATGTTTTCAGATTCAGATTCAGATGTTTATTCAGGTAAGGTATATACATACAAGTGATGTTACATTAATGGATTGATATATAGATAGAGCTAATACATACAATGCCTAAAGCCACTATTACGCAATGCGTTTCGGGCAAAGTGAAGCCGGTCCGTCTGTGTGGCTTGAATCGCTAACCTAAACTCCTCCAAGGAAAGCCTTTCTGAACCATTGTCTCGTCTCGCCGTAAATTATAAGACCAAACGCGAGACCTAGCTAAGGGGGCCTCGTAGCCTGGTGGATAGCGCGCAGGACTCGTAATTCTGTGGCGCGGGTTCGATTCCCGCACGAGGCAGAAACAATGGGCAAAGTTTCTTTCACCCTGAATGCCCCTGTTACCTAGCAGTAAATAGGTACCTGGGAGTTAAGTCAGCTGTCACGGGCTGCTTCCTGGGGGTGGAGGCCTGGTCGAGGACCGGGCCGCGGGGACACTAAAGCCCCGAAATCATCTCAAGATAACCTCAAGATAAGAAGGTTTACAGACCCTAGCTCACAACGACAGCCTGGAGATCCGAAGTTCGCTTCGCCGGCCACCGCGAAGCGAACTTCGAGGTGAACCAGAACCTTCGAGGTGAACTTCGAGAACCAGCGAGGCTCCCAGACATACTACCATACCAAGACGACACCCACGCCCACCGGGACATCCACGCCCACCCACGCCCACCGGGACATCCACGCCCACCCTGATACACGCCATGACCCACTCGCCCACCTCCTCCACAGGCCCATCACACAACCACCGGGATTATCGAGAACATCAAGACTCCACATCGGAATCAACTGAACACCCAGACATCCTCCTGCAACCCCCCTCCCCCCTACCCATCGTGAGACTCGAACTCAGACCCGCTGTGGTATATGTCTGAGTGCGTCCACGGCCACACCTGTGTTACTGGTGGCCACACCCAAGGCTTACTAATTTCTGTATATATATATATGTCGTACCTAATAGCCAGAACGCACTTCTCAGCCTACTATTCAAGGCCCGATTTGCCTAATATGCCAAGTTTTCATGAATTAATGTTTTTTTTCGTCTACCTAACCTACCTAACCTAACCTAACCTAGCTTTTTTTGGCTACCTAACCTAACCTTACCTATAAATATAGGTTAGGTTAGGTTAGGTAGGGTTGGTTAGGTTCGGTCATATATCTACGTTAATTTTAACTCCAATAAAAAAAAATTGACCTCATACATAGAGAAAAGGGTTGCTTTATCATTTCATAAGAAAAAAATTATAGTAAATATATTAATTCAGGAAAACTTGGCTTATTAGGCAAATCGGGCCTTGAATAGTAGGCTGAGAAGTGAGTTCTGGCTACTAGGTACGACATATATATATATATATATATATATATATATATATATATATATATATATATATATATATATATATATATATATATATATATATTAGCCATTACGGTTCATAATAGGTTGCATTTGTAACGTTGATTACCAAAACTCCATCCATTAGTTAAGATGACGAGTACTAACAGATTACCAACACTCCCACCCCTCCCTTACCCCCTTCCCTTTCCTCGTTTCCCCTTTCTCTCTCTCTCCCCCCCTCTTCCCTTTCCCTCCTTTCTCTTCCCCCCTCCCCCCTCCCTTCCTCTTCCCCCCCCCTCCCCCCGGCCGCCCCCAAACCAAAAAAAACAAAAAAGTATGTTCATGGTCAAAGCAACAAGAGCCTGACACCACAAGATCGAACCTACGAGGCTATTGTGAAAAAAAAAGAGCGTCGTAAAAGAGCATCAGGATTTTACACAAGTCAAGGACGGCGCCTTCACACAATGAGCAGTGACAAAAAAAAATGTTGACTAACACGCCTTAGACTGCTGAGGTGGGAGGGGGGGGGGAAGGGGGAAAGGGGAACTCCCAGAACCCCATCAAGGAGGGTTTGCTGTTCCTTGTATAGACGACGAAGAGCCCAAGTAAAGAGCTCGGCTGCGTGAGCCCCACACACACACACATACACACACACACGCACACACCTGTCGACGCAGCTTGTGTTGCAGTGTGCCACACCTGCTGACGCATGGAGTGATGGAGACAGCTCCCTGTCGTACCTGTTGATACAATGAGTCCTGGACACACCTGTTGACGCAACTTGTGGTAGAGGGACCCTTGACACACCTGTTGACGCAACTTGTGAGTAGAGGGACCCCTCGACACACCTGTTGACGCAACTTGTGGGTAGAGAGAGCCCCTACACACACCAGTTGACGCAACTTGTGGGTAGAGGGACCCCTCGACACACCTGTTGACGCAACTTGTGGGTAGAGAGAGTCCCTACACACACCTGTTGACGCAACGAGTGAGAGGGGGGCGGGGGGGAAAGGGCCGGCGTGAGCTCCACCGTACGCGGAGCTCATTGTCCTTCTTCTCAAGTCTCATTTACGACATCCCATAATTCCTGGAAGTGGTTCACAATAGGTGACAGCCGCTGCCGCCGCCGCCTCGCTGTAGGTCACGTTGTTTTGTGAGTCGTCTTGTGAGAGAGGTGTCTGATGAGGTGGTGGAGGCGTCATGAGGGGGAGAGATGGGGGAGGTACAGGGGACGGGGGTGGAGAAGTGAGGGACCACGAGGGGGAGAGATGAGTGAGGTACAGCTTAGAGAGGCACTTCTGTATGACGTAGGGAAGAATCACACACACACACAACGTACGAGAATACAGTAAAAACCACGATGACGACGTAGAAGATGAAGAAAAATGTCTAACGATAAAGAAGCAAACCCAAGAAGCACATAACCGCAATACTTGTTCAACGTCTTAACGTCACAACGTAGATAACACGTCGAGTTCCCCACGTACATGACGGGCAGACGCCAGTCTAACTATAGAACACCATTCACGGGCACAGGTAAGCCCAAGGTACTCAAGATAGCCGACCAGATAGTGATTCTGATTAGATAGTGATTCATGAAAGCAATTTTGCAGTTGCTAGCATTGATGAACTCTTGTTATAGTTCACGTAAGCATGAAGCCTATACAGTTTATTTAGTTTTATTAGGCTGAGTAGAGCAGGCCTAAAGTAAGCTTTCGGTGCATATACACAGAGAACTGAATCTCGGCTCCACAGGGTATATCTGGACGCACACAAGGCGGGACCAAAGAGCCAGAGCTCAACCCCCCGGCAAACACAATTAGGTGAATGCAACATTTCCCATAAGAGAAAGAAAATGCATATTTCTGCTATATAAATTTTCAAATTATCACTAAAAACCATCAGTGATCTGTTCTATAAAACACAAAACCGGCAAAGAAAATTCATAAGAAGTTCGAAATAACAAAAAAAATGAATATTGATAATCTAGATAACTGCTACACAGCCTTATGGTTTTAATTTTTGTTTTTGTCTCCCCTAAATTTACGGTTGTATCACAGAAAATTTGGGTCTTATACTCCAGTTATAGAAAGCGTTATTTTAGAAAACCCGCTGAAACATGGTAAACTCAACTAAAGCATAAGGGTCGACGCGCCATAATCTGTTTCGGTTGCCGATGCTACTTTGTTGCTTCTGCAACGACAGAACTGAAGAAAATAAATGAATATACCTAAATTAGTTTACTATTGCCACCACAGATGCTTCAAGGCGCTGTTTGATGTGTTTGTCTGTTAGCAACTAGTCCGTGGGCGATATTTTAGTCAATCTTTAATCTCCTCTTTATATAATTAATAATTACCTTTTTTGGGGACTGGAATCATGGGTGTATAACAGAAAAAATGAACTTGTCTCTATATACAGTTCACGAGGTGATCAATGATGTAACATTAACTTAATCTTGAGGTTATCTTGAGATGATTTCGGGGCATTTTAGTGTCCCGCAGCCCGGTCCTCGACCAGGCCTCCACCCCCAGGAAGCAGCCCGTGACAGCTGACTAACACCCAGGTACCTATTTTACTGCTAGGTATCAGGGGCATAGGATGAAAGAAACTCTGCCCATTGTTTCTCGCCGGTGCCTGGGATCGAACCCAGGACCACAGGATCGCAAGTCCAGCGTGCTGTCTGCTCGGCCGACCGGCTCCCCGGTCGGCCTCTCCTCCCCGGTTTATTATAATTACCGGTCGACCGGTAATTATAATAAACAGCCAAGAATAAGGTAATTGTGTGTGTTCTGATATAGCTGTGCCTGCATGCGCGCGCGCACGTATATGTGTGTGTATGTACTTCCCTAGTTAGACTTACCTATTAGTGTTTGCATGGCTCCAGCTCCCGGTCTCCATGTGCTTGCGTGCTTGCTTCATCTACACCCTATCCAGAGGGGCCAGCATTAACACATTTAATGCTTGTCCACTCTGCCTTGGTCTTCCAGGATCTTGTATGTAGTGATCATGTCGTCTCTGTCTTATATATATATCTGTTTCTAGCGTGCTGAGGTCAAGTTTCCCCAGCTTCAGTTCATACATTTCATCCAGGATATTTACAACCAAACTGTTTCTGTATTTCTTTTAGTCTCCCTCTCTGCCGAAGTGGAGATCGCAGGCCAGAGCCTCACATATACAATATACAACACCCTAAAGGCTTTCTTCTCCAAGTCCCTCGATACTAATAGCATGTTTGCTAGCTATGCATACGCCGCTGATGTCACCCAGTTACTGTGTGCCTCAGGCTTGGTGTTATGATTTCTGTGTCTCCAGCTATCCCGTCTATTCCAACAGCCTCGCTGTACAGACAGAAACAGACAGACGTCGATTCACCGCGGAATAGAGACAGACGGAGCGATAGTAAAGTGGCCAAAGATGCACATGTTCAACGGCCAGTGAATACATTGAGCTGAAAAAAAACCCAGAGGTACAGACATCGATCTTGTGGTGGCGACGGCCACGAGGAGCCAGACACGTGTCTGTCATATATATATATATATATATATATATATATATATATATATATATATATATATATATATATATTGCTTATACAAGCAAAAACTGTATAGAAGACTCGGAAAAAGGTCCCGATAATTCAACACCACAATACACTCGAATGTATGAACAGGAGAGATACAGATAAAGAGAGAGAGAGAGAGAGAAAGAGAGGAGAGAGAGAGAGACAGAGAGAGAGAGAGAGAGAAAGAGAGGAGAGAGAGAGAGAGAGAGAGAGAGAGAGAGAGAGAGAGAGAGAGAGAGAGAGAGAGAGAGAGAGAGGGGAGAGAGAGAGAGAGAGAGCGAGTTACAAGTTGCCAGGTGTGCCTCTTACTGCGTTAGGACGAGAGGGATCCATGTCCTGTCCCGTTACTGGTAAAACCTAATGTTTTCCAATAGATCTTTGAGAGGGTGGGGGAGCGGTGCCCCCCCCCCCACCCAATCGAGCAGCAACACCCCCCACCCCACACCCACACAGTGGGTGATATGGGAGAGACTGTCATGAAACACACTGGCCTGAGGTCCAGGGAAGGGTAAACCCAAGTTCAGAATTAGTTGGTTTACCGGTGAGCAGGCGGTAATGTCTGAGTAGGCTACACGCTCTAGCGCACTCCCGCTATATGTACACGTACGCCAGCGCGTATATATACGTCACTACACGATATCTACCTCACCTGTTTAGTTATCTTTATTAGAATTGTGTATTTAGGGGGTCAACACTAATTAAAAAATTAATTTTTGACTGTAACATTATTAATATTAAACTTTATTCTCGAAGTTTTAGCTCAACTGATGAGTTAATTGATCGTATTTTTTAGCATTGATAGGAAAATGGTCTCCGATATGTAGGCCAAATTTAATGAAAATGTTCCATGCACACAGATTTTATATTTATATATATATTAAAAATATGACAGTGTCAGACCACGGAGGAAAATTGAAACAGGAATTTCCTTAAGTACTTTCGTATATTAATACATCTTCAGAAGGAGTCTCCTTCTGAAGATGTATTAATATACGAAAGTACTTAAGGAAATTCCTGTTTCAATTTTCCTCCGTGGTCTGACACTGTCATATATATATATATATATATATATATATATATATATATATATATATATATATATATATATATATATATATATATATATAATGAACTTTCGGGATAAAACGTTGAAGGTGGGTGTTCAGACCGCAGGGGAGATATGTTGGTGTGTGTGTATTGATTGCGCTCCGGCGAGACACTCTGAGAGAGAGGGAGGGTGTAGGGAAAGGGAGAGAGGGGGGGGGGGTGCTGGAAGGTGAGAGGTGGAAGGGTAGGGGGGTGCTAAAAGATGAGAAGGGAGTGAGGGGGGAATATAGGGATGCAAGGTGGTGGAATGGGAGAGACGTGGCTGTATGGATAGGGGAAGGGTAGGAGGTGGGAAAGGAACGGAATTCTTTTTCTGTCTGGAATCGTACAAAAAGGGTGTTGGAAGGTTAAACAGAGAGAGAGAGAGAGAGAGAGAGAGAGAGAGAGAGAGAGAGAGAGAGAGAGAGAGAGAGAGAGAGAGAGAGAGAGAGAGAGACAGAGAGACAGAGAGAGAGTGTGTGTGTGCAACTCAGGCAGTGGTCATCCCAGCCGTCAATAGTACTTTCACTTCAGGGATCACGCGGGTATGTGGGGTCAACCAGTCCTCCCCACCATCCCCCACCTCCCATCTCTCCCTGCCTCATTCACCCCTCCACATCACCCAGCATCCCCCTACTCCACCAACTCATTAAATCGCAAAATGCTTTGATTTTTTTAACATAAACTAGTCAGAATAGTCGTTTTTACATGAACTATTTGCACTGGTCTTTGAGCTCCGGGTTGTGTCTGAACAAAAGAACACAAGTAGAAGAACACCTGGAGAACATGGTGACGCAGTGTGGGTTGAGGCCTCGTCTCGAAGGCTGATTTTGACACTGCAAACTGGCATGTTATTCTGAGCATGTAAGTATGGATATTGGTTGTTAGCCTCTTTGATGGGTCAGAGGTTGCTTATCTAAAAGGACGTTTTATGTATCGTTCCAAGGGTATAGGGCTGTACCATGCTTCAGGGGCATAGGAGTGCACCATATTTCAGGGGCATAGGGCTGTACCATGCTTCAGGGGCATAGGAGTGTACCATATTTCAGGGGCATAGGGATGTACCATGCTTCAGGGGCATAGGAGTGTACCATATTTCAGGGGCATAGGGCTGTACCATGCTTCAGGGGCATAGGAGTGTACCATATTTCAGGGGCATAGGGCTGTACCATGCTTCAGGGGCATAGGAGTGTACCATATTTCTGGGGCATAGAGCTGTACCATATTTCAGGGGCATAGGACTGTACCATGCTTCAGGGACATAGGGGTATACCATATTTCAGGGGCATAGAAGTATACGTACCCTGTTCCACGGGTATGTGTGCGTGCGTGTGTTTATTTGTAGGGGGTGGAGGGGGGTGGAGCTGGAGCTCTTTGGTTCAGCTTCTCAATACTTAACTGATTTCTGTTCAAGATCCCGAACTATTCGCGTATCTGAATACGTGTATCAAGCCTATCTCTGTCGTTTCACTAATTCATTCCATTTATTACTTTTACACTTAAGTTCTTCTTAATACAAATGTGGCTCGTTACAGAATTCCCTGGAAGGATTTTGTATGTTGTGATCATGTCTCATCTCTAGTCTCTCACCTAGTCACGTGAGTTTTGGTTCATTGAATCTTTCAGGTGATGTGATGCCTTCCTCTCGGGTCTGAGGCTAGTCTAGTGGTTTAGACTTGCTCCAAATTTGCTTTATAATCGACAAGGTATGGACTAAGTCCTGGGAACTAGAATTAATCTTTCAGTATATCTGAAAGAAGTTGTACGTCTGTTTTACCTGTCCAAGGATGGAGGCCAGATGGTAGGGGGTAGCCTCACTAAACATTGCAGGGTGACTGGTGGGAGGAATGTAATAGTAACTGGGGGATGTAGTGGGGGAAAAATGAAATGTTCAGGGTAGAATCCGTAGAGTTTTAATTGTTCATTATATTACCGTGTTCAGATACTGACATCGAAAGGGGTTGTTCTGATAACAAATTTGCATTCTGGGGTCTGATAACATTTAAATAGTACAACCTTCTGGGGGTTAACCTTAGCACTGCTAGAGTACTGCTAGAGTACCTTGTACCTGCTAGAGTAGAGTACCTGCTAGAGTAGAGTACTAGAGTACTGCTACCTAACCTTGGCACTGCTAGAGTACCCCATCTGGACTAAACTGGTATATTGAGCAAATCCTATATATTCTGGTATATTTCTGCGTGTACTGGTATATTGAGTTCTGACAGACTCAGTGTTGATGTGTTGCAAAGGTTTTCTCTGCCATTCTTCACCGAGAAACTCCTTTGCAGTCTCCAAGAAACATTTCTTTGGCCTCTGTAATTTGTAAACATTTCTGGAGAAATAGTCATGACGGATATCCCCCAATGAGGATATTTGGACATTGCCAGCACGCTCACACACCTGCCGGCGCCAGGCGACACGTCCAGCACCTTGGGTGTGGTGCCACACACACACACACACTGGCACTCCCCACCCCTACCTACCACCCTGGCCTATCTACCCCACCCAACCCACCCCGCATGCACAGGTATCACAGACTAACACCCACGCATGTACATTAGCTCGCAAATACACACGCACACACGCACACACCCACGTACATCCACACACACACACACACACACACACGCACCCACGTTCATCCACACACACACACGCACCCACGTTCATACACAAATACGATCCCACGAACATACACACACACGCACCCACGTACACACACACACACACACACACACCCACGTACGTACGTACATACACACGCACCCACGTAATACACACACACACGCCATATATATGAATGAACATTTACATACATGATAAATACATATACATACATACACACGTCTGTTTTATGATGGTTAGAAAGCGGTCAATGTGAAGTGTCCTCTCCTAACCTGCCAGAGGACCCAAAACAAAAAACGGGGACAGTATGTCACTTTCGCCAGCCGCTTCCATTTTCTAGTAGAACAATTTTTGGCCTTTTGTAACGCATTCGAACGAAATGCGACGTTCTATGTAGGTTACAAGTCTACGGGGACTTTATTCATTACTTACTGGGAACTCAAAGGGCCTAACCCCCACTTACATGCTGTTACCATACATCCATATACGTATACATACAAAGGCTACATATATACAAGCATACATACAAAGGCTACATATATACAAGTATTCAAACAAAGACTGCATATATACCAGTATACATACAAAGGCTACATATATACCAGTATACATACAAAGGCTACATATATACCAGTATTCATACAAAGGCTACATATATACAAGTATTCATACAAAAGCTACATATATACAAGTTTTCATACAAAAGCTACATATATACAAGTATACATACAAAGGCTACATATATACATGTATACATAAACACAGTCACATATCACCCTTGAACCACATAAGTAATTTGCTGCTAATTTCCCCTTCCTTTAAACACTTTTCTACCCCGTTCCCTGTGGCAGAGCTGTGATGGCAGAGCTGTGGTGCCAGAGCTGTGGAGCCAGAGCTATGGTGCCAGAGCTATGGTGCCAGAGCTGTGGTGGCAGGGCACCAGCAGCCATCACCATCGCAACAGCACACCATCACAACAACAGCACCACAACGAATGACAAAAACAACAGAACGCCACTGCAAAGCACCACCCCAACAGAACACATCAAAACAAATCACCAGTTTGTGGCTGTGTTGTGGCAGCAATAACAGTGTGGTTGTGGTGTAACAACAAGGGTGCTTGTGGCGTAATGTGGGGATTAGCATCATACAGTAACGTCAGCCCCCACTACCACCAAAACACATTAACGTCAGCCCCCACTACCACCAAAACACATTAACGTCAGCCCCCACTACCACCAAAACACATTAACGTCAGCCCCCACTACCACCAAAACACATTAACGTCAGCCCCCACTACCACCAAAACACATTAACGTTAGCCACACACAAACCCACACACAAGTCAAACAATAACGTGGCCACGCAGCAGGTGGGTGAGGGGCGTCTCTGCTAGCTAGTCCCCTCACAACAACAGCCTCCCCTCGGAGCACCTGACCTCCCTCGCACGTGTAACAAACCTCAAGTCAACCTCGTCAATTAACATAGTCTCTCCCCCCCCGCCGTGTGTCGATGTCGCTATTTTAAAATACGAGACAATTAAGGGGAAACTCCACTAAAATCGATATAGCGCGAGGATTTGTCTTAGGAAAGTGGGCAGGTATGCTGTTGGCGGCGCAGCGTGTCTCGTCCTCTGCAATGATGCAACCCGCTGGCTGGCTGGCTGTCTGTTGCATGTGTTTCGGGGCTCCGGGGGTCCCTGTGTTGCAACCCCCGCTCAACGAGGACCAGGCTTTCCGCTAGACCTCCTGTGAGGGGGGCCGTTTTCAGCCGGCCTCTGGTAGAAATAATCCCAGCGTCTTTGTAATGTATAATACAGCCTCAGCAAGTCTGACTGGGCCTCACCCGCGACACCAGCTCTCTCTCTCTCTCTCCCTCCACCCCTCTCTCTCTCTCCCAGGTCGTAGTAAACGGTGATCCACAGACCTAGGACGGCCCTCTGGCGTATCACTAGAGGGTAACAGGTGACTACTTACCATACAGGAAGAGAGCGAGACTCGTGCCAGGTATCCAGCAACACACACACACACACCCTACACAGCCACCCTCAGACTTGTGTCGTCTGCTGCCGGGGAAATCAGCTGATTGGTCACGTGATTCTCTGGCTGGCTTCGCACGCCGAATTAAATGTTTCAGTGTTTGGACGCCATTTTCTGAATTAATTTTGCGCGATAAATGATAAATTTAAATGCCTCTTTATTTCTCTGTTGCAGACGAGGCGCTTCGAGTACACAGAACAAAGTAAGAAGTAATTGAAAGTTGAAATATTTCCATTTACTTTAGTGTATCCTGCAATATTTCGTTTTCTGTGATTTAATGCAACTTGGTTTTCTTTGATAGGTCGCTGGCACCGAGGACTCGCCAGACGGTTCGGACGGCGGCGATCGCCGTGGTGTCGGCCCTCGCCCTCGTAGCCATCTTCCACCTGGCCAAGCTCGCCGAACATCCCGTCAGTGAAAACACCGTTGATGGTAATTAGTCTAGTTCGCATTTTTTGCTAATTAGTCTAGTTCGCATTTTTCTACCAGATCATGCAGGCGATGAGTCACAATAACGTGGCTGAAGTATGTTGACCAGACCACACACTAGAAGGTGAAAGGACGACGACGTTTCGGTCCGTCCTGGACCATTCTCAAGTCGATTGCGAGACATTCTCACAATCGACTTGAGAATGGTCCAGGACGGACCGAAACGTCGTCGTCCCGCCTTCCAGATCATGTTCTCTTTGTCTTTTACGTTAAATAACTAATGATATTGCAAAATTATGGACCCCTAATTTGGGTCTTTAGGGTGCCGGTAGTACAGGCGGGTTCGTTCTCGACTCACAATCGAGAATTCCGGGTTTCGAATCCCGGGCAGGATGGAAATGGTTGGGTGCATTTACCTATCACCTAGAGGCCCTGTTCACCCAGCAGTAAGTAGGCAGGTACCCCAGGAGTTAGTCAGCTTGATGTGGGGTTGTATCCTGGGAAAAGGGGGGGTCAGTAATTCGACTTTGCGGGGACTTTGATATGAACCTAACGTGTATAAATACACTCTGGCTTCCTGTCCCCCCAAGACAACGAATGATAAAAATGATTAAAAATACATCATGTGTTAACCTCGTCACATGCTATGTAGAATGATCTGCTTACTCGTGATAAACATAATACATATTATGTTTACTTGTGTTAAATATAAACATTTGATTTTTTAACAAAAATGTTACGTAAGGGTTACAGAGGCACATAATGGGCTCAGGGACTGAACCCCACAACTCATTTAGGTAAGCAAGTTACAGTCTTGATGAGCTAGTTACAAAATTCAATATAGGTCATCACATCAACAATGGGTTCGAGATCGATCACAAGTACAGTTTCTAAATTAAGCAACTGACATATGTGGAGAGCTAGTGTCCCAATTGATATGTTTGTCCTGCACACCGCCCCCCATCCAGTGGGCAGCGGTGGATAGGTTACAATCACTCAGTTACTACCTACAGTTAGCAAACTGGGGATATTTGGCAAAAATTTCTGGCAGCAGATCATTGTGAATGAAATATTTACACATCTTTGGAACATTGGTAATAGAATTGTCTTTGAATTCACTATCTTTTCGCACTCCATCACATAGTGACGGAGGGTGTGCGGTGACGCGACCCAGCGACCAAAGCATTGCCAGCCGCATACCGTACCAGTGGTGGTACAGTGGTAGAGTATGTGGCTGCCAATGCTTTGCTCGCTGGGTCGCGTCGCCTCACAGCCCCAGTGGATTTTCTCATAGCTATCGATGCTGCCATCATTCTCTCCACCACACCTGTCCTTCCCCCCTCTTACCCCAAACCTCTCACACCTGACTGACTCTCACCACCCTCCACAGTGTCGTCGCTGGAGGCCAAGGAGCAGCAGGCAGCGGCAGCAGCTTTGGCCGGACATGGAGTACTCAAGACCTCTGGAGGCAAGGCTGTCGCTCCTCCAGGTAGGTGCCATAGAGACTGCCACACCTCCAGGAAGGTGCCATAGAGACTGCCACACTTCCAGGAAGGTGCCATAGAGACTGCCACACCTCCAGGAAGGTGCCATAGAGACTGCCACACCTCCAGGAAGGTGCCATAGAGACTGCCACACCTCCAGGAAGGTGCCATAGAGACTGCCACACCTCCAGGAAGGTGCCATAGAGACTGTCACACCTCCAGGAAGGTGCCATAGAGACTGCCACACCTCCAGGAAGGTGCCATAGAGACTGTCACACCTCCAAGCTTACACCATATAGGGAGGCAACGACAAGGCTAAAGGATCCGTATCCCAAGAAGCGCAGTTTAGACATAAATCCCAAGAAATATTATACAAAATTGCTATTAAGTAAAGATTTTAAATACTACTATCCTTAAATATGAAAGAAATAACTGAATATAATTAAGTTGGTCCCTTGGTTTCTTTACGCCAAGGACCCAACACCCCGAGTACACAAATATATATAACTGCTCACGTCTTTATAATTAAATATCTTTATCAAAGATATCTTTATCGGTTTATCCAAGTTAAGGCCTTATCGAAAATCTGATATTTGATTGATTGATAAAGATTAAGCCACCCAAGAGGTGGCACGGGCATGAATAGCCCGTAAGTGGTACAATTTTTTTTTCTCAGTATTCTGAGGTTGCATTTAACCATCAAGCTGTTATCGCGGGGGAGGATACTGCTTCACAGTCTTTATGAGGGTGTCCAGCTGCTGGACACCTTTGTTGACCAGGAGAGTGGCTGTGTTGATGGCTTCAGGGTGGCCACTGCATGATTCAGGAACTCTTAAAGCTCTTCTAAGGTCATTGGTTGCTTCACATTCCAGAAGATAGTGAAGTAATGGCTTTTCTGGAAAATCTGATATATTTTAAATTATATAAATTCAAAGGAAAGCAATTTGACGTTACAGCGTAAAATTCTAATAAAGTCTTTACTCAAACGTATATAATAATTACTATAAAAGGAGATAGGAAGGACTTTATTTGTTCCAGAATCTAATGGCTATTACACTAACCGAAGGATTAAGCATTATAAGTAAAAGCCCTGTAATGACTCTACTCTTAACTCATTCAGGATGACAATAAGGCTCATTGCGTTTGCCTCTTGAGCAGATATAAAGAAGCCGGTGGTGCCTGGGAGCACTATTCTTACCAGCTTAAGACGGCACTGCCGTGCTAACGAGCCATATATGCAATTGGAAGGTTGGGCAGAGTAGCAAGGCCAAGTGTAAACATGAATGTCATTTAATAAGTTAAATCATAAATTAAGTCTGTCCAACCTGTATTTTATATGTGGGCGATATATACATATTTTTCTGTGCACAGCGAGGCAGAGATCTGTGTTACGAGCTTCGTGTAATTCTTATTAAGACCTTACTCATGGCTTGTTCTTCGGCAGGTGCAGGAGAAGACTGGCGAGGAGGGCAGGAGTTTGCTGAGGCGGTTGAGAGTGCTGGAGGCATCATCCCCGTGGCCCACATGAAGGACCTTCAGACTCGCGTCAGGATCGCCGGCAGGAAGGTCGCCATTCACCCGATCCTCAAGGTTCCAGTTGATGGCGATTTTCTGGCGCAGGACATTGAACGGATCAGGCAGCTTAACCTAAAGGAAAGCAGACCCGCTAACTCGACGGAGGTGGAGAAGACGCTGGATCTGGTGCGTCAGAAAGTGGAATCTGACCGGAAACAGCTGGTCAGCAAGTCGCTGAGGATGTGGTCGTCAGGAGACACACCGCTCAGAGTGCTGCTTGTTACAACATGGCGTTCCGGCTCCACTTTCTTGGGACAAGTGCTGGCCAACCACCCCGGAGTCTTCCACCACTACGAGCCTTTCAGTCCCCGAGGGGTCAGACAAGTCCGATCTGGTCGCGACGCCTTTCAGGCCCAACAACTATTGCACCGCCTGATGGACTGCCAGTTCGCGGGCCAGGATGAGTATCTCAACTACACCCACTCTCACCCGCAGGACATGCTGGGTCACAACAAGGTGGTGTGGGACGCCTGCCACGTCGGGCCAAACCCCAATGCCTGCTTCAACGCCAGCTTTCTCACCAGGGCGTGTCAGATGTTCCCCATCCAGCTGGTGAAGACGGTGCGATTGCGACTCAACTTGACGCAACTCTTCCTCAACGACGAGAAGATGAACGTGAAAGTCGTTTTCCTGGTCAGAGACCCGAGAGCCACCATGAGCTCTCGCTACACCTCGGTGTCCTGGTGCTCAGATAAGCCCGACTGCTCCTCCCCTGAAGTGCTCTGTTCTGACCTGCAAGCAGATCTGAAAGTTGCCACAGCTCTCAAGCAACTTTACCCTCAGAGGTTCACCATCGTCAAGTACGAGGACTTGGCCACAGATCCACAGCCACAGATCAACAACCTCATGAACTTCCTGGGCATGGAATTCTCTCAAGAAATTGCCCGTTTCGTGCAGGAGCACACACAAGAGGACGTCAACAACCCATGGAGCACTAAGCGCAAGTCCTCAGACCGAGTGAGCATGTGGAAGAAGCAGCTGCCTCTCCAGGAGGTCCACACCATCCAGAATGCCTGCGAGTCGGTGCTCAAGACGCTCAAATATGAGGTCATCGGACAGTGAGGGAGTAAGAGTGAGCGCCTCTCACCGAGTTGTTGAAAATTATAATTACGAAACTAGCAGATAATCTCTAGTTCTCACAGATAAGGATTTTTTTGTTATTACTGATCCTGGCATTGCACTTGCTGTCCTCTAGATCAGAGTGCAGAGATTGTCATAGGTTTGTGAGCTCTGCCAAAGGGAGTTGACTGATTATTTCAAGTGTACTTGTTCGAGGCTGTGACTGCTTCCTGCACTGATGGTAAAGTCTGTGCTGTTCTCGATGCCTACACGGGGATATTATTAACATTTAGTGTGTTTTTTCCTTCGTGGTTTTATGAAAATATATAAATGTATTATAATGGTTAGCTGGATAATCAATGACACTTGTCATCTCGTACAAAACAGTTTGGCTTTGTAGAACTCTGTGAGATGACGTGTTGGTTGAGCCTAACCTTGTGTGAACCTCATGTTGCTTAATGATCAAGTGTAGTGACACCTTTGTGCTCCTTGAGTGGTTATATTAGCGTGTATGTGTCGTCCGCGTCTTCGTATGATAACCTGTATCATCCGCGTCCTCGTATGATAACCTGTGTCATCCGGGTCTTCGGGGTTTAACTCGAGTCATCCAGGACTTTACGTGTTAACCCGAGTACTAAAGGGGATCAGAGAGTACCTCTCAGGAAGGAAACAAAAATGATTATAGTGAGAGTGGAGATATTAGAGTGGATCACCAGTTGTTTCCATACTGGGGCTCATCTTATTTTTGGGTTAACAACATGGCACAGGAAATTGGCTGCTTTATATCAATGGTTGCAGACGATGCAACACCAATGAGAAGTCTCAGGACATAGAAGTACTGTGATACCTTAAAATACAATGGGACACATTCCAGAAGTGGTCTGAAAAGTATACATTTTCATGCTTCAGGCAGAAAGAAATGGGAATAGACATAACCCCAAATCTTATGCCAGAAGCACACATGATCACAACTACGTCAACAGTGGACGCAAACTGATTAGCGTTCGTGGAGTCTTCAGAAACGTGGACAAATAAGCTTTCCAGGCCCAATACGCAACCTTCGTGAGACCCACACTTGAATATGCAGCCCCCCCAACATAAGATCCCTCATATGAAAAAAAGATTTAAAGATATGTATCACGGTTCGTTCGTGAGCTGTCGGGCTTGAACTATGAAGAAGCGACTGGTGGACCTGTACCTCACCACAC
>NW_025555698.1:27500-58047 GCF_020424385.1 Procambarus clarkii
TACCTGCCCTTCTGTGTTACCTTACCTGCCCTTGCCCTTCTGTGTTACCTTACCTGCCCTTCTGTGTTACCTTACCTGCCCTTCTGTGTTACCTTACCTGCCCTTCTGTGTTACCTTACCTGCCCTTCTGTGTTACCTTACCTGCCCTTCTGTGTTACCTTACCTGCCCTTCTGTGTTACCTTACCTGCCCTTCTGTGTTACCCTTACCCTCTGTGTTACCTTACCTGCCCTTCTGTGTTACCTTACCTGCCCTTCTGTGTTACCTTACCTGCCCTTCTGTGTTACCTTACCTGCCCTTCTGTGTTACCTTACCTGCCCTTCTGTGTTACCTTACCTGCCCTTCTGTGTTACCTTACCTGCCCTTCTGTGTTACCTTACCTGCCCTTCTGTGTTACCTTACCTGCCCTTCTGTGTTACCTTACCTGCCCTTCTGTGTTACCTTACCTGCCCTTCTGTGTTACCTTACCTGTTACCTGTGTTACCTTACCTGCCCTTCTGTGTTACCTTACCTGCCCTTCTGTGTTACCTTACCTGCCCTTCTGTGTTACCTTACCTGCCCTTCTGTGTTACCTTACCTGCCCTTCTCTGTTACCTTACCTGCCCTTCTGTGTTACCTTACCTGCCCTTCTGTGTTACCTTACCTGCCCTTCTGTGTTACCTTACCTGCTGTTACCTTACCTGCCCTTCTGTGTTACCTTACCTTACCTGCCCTTCTGTGTTACCCTACCTGCCCTTCTGTGTTACCTTACCTGCCCTTCTGTGTTACCTTACCTGCCCTTCTGTGTTACCTTACCTGCCCTTCTGTGTTACCTACCTGCCCTTCTGTGTTACCTTACCTGCCCTTCTGTGTTACCTTACCTGCCCTTCTGTGTTACCTTACCTGCCCTTCTGTGTTACCTTACCTGCCCTTCTGTGTTACCTTACCTGCCCTTCTGTGTTACCTTACCTGCCCTTCTGTGTTACCTTACCTGCCCTTCTCTGTTACCTTACCTGCCCTTCTGTGTTACCTTACCTGCCCTTCTGTGTTACCTTACCTGCCCTTCTGTGTTACCTTACCTGCCCTTCTGTGTTACCTTACCTGCCCTTCTGTGTTACCTTACCTGCCCTTCTGTGTTACCTTACCTGCCCTTCTGTGTTACCTTACCTGCCCTTCTGTGTTACCTTACCTGCCCTTCTGTGTTACCTTACCTGCCCTTCTGTGTTACCTTACCTGCCCTTCTGTGTTACCTTACCTGTGTTTACCTGCCCTTCTTACCTTACCTGCCCTTCTGTGTTACCTTACCTGCCCTTCTGTGTTACCTTACCTGCCCTTCTGTGTTACCTTACCTGCCCTTCTGTGTTACCTTACCTGCCCTTCTGTGTTACCTTACCTGCCCTTCTCTGTTACCTTACCTGCCCTTCTGTGTTACCTTACCTGCCCTTCTGTGTTACCTACCTGCCCTTCTCTGTTACATTACCTGCCCTTCTGTGTTACCTACCTGCCCTTCTGTGTTACCTTACCTGCCCTTCTCTGTTACCTACCTGCCCTTCTGTGTTACCTTACCTGCCATTCTGTGTTACCTTACCTGCCCTTCTCTGTTACCTACCTGCCCTTCTGTGTTACCTTACCTGCCCTTCTGTTACCTTACCTGCCTTCTCTGTTACCTTACCTGCCCTTCTCTGTTACCTTACCTGCCCTTCTGTGTTACCTTACCTGCCCTTCTCTGTTACCTACCTGCCCTTCTGTGTTACCTTACCTGCCATTCTCTGTTACCTTACCTGCCCTTCTCTGTTACCTACCTGCCCTTCTCTGTTCCCTTACCCTGCCCCTTTCTGTCCACAACCTGCCCCTTTCTTCCCGTTTCTGAACAATCACATTTGTTAATCTAACCACATTTTAAGTGATGAAGTTGTCACAAGTCAACTGAAGCTGAGAAGTGAGGAGGTTTATGTCCACTAATGTGTCCTTGGCTTCGTGTTGGTCACTTATCTCATACCGTTTCCTGCTATTGAAGCTATTTTCTTCGATTCTTTTCATGTAATACTTTTGAAGCATTTCTTTTGCAAGATGTTCTTGCTTACTTCGAGTACTCTTATCATGTCTCGCTTGATGCAGGACGGCGTTCAATCTCCGAACGTCCAAGTGGGTTGGGGCACCATTCCTTCCCTCTCCGTCTCATCCCAAATCCTTATCCTGACCCCTTCCAAGTGCTGTATAGCCGTAATGGCTTGGCGCTTTCCCGGCACTTTGCTTCCTTCCATCAAGTCTCACACTTGAGTATTTCTCAAGACGTCTTAGCCGTGTTTTCATTTTGTTTTACTTTGAATCATCACCGTGAATTCTCTAGCAGTGCTACGTGCAACTGTAAGCAACTCTTGCTGTACAGTTGACCAGACCACACACTAGAAATTGAAGGGACGACGACGTTTCGGTCCGTCCTGGACCATTCTCAAGTGAATCGACTTGAGAATGGTCCAGGACGGACCGAAACGTCGTCGTCCCTTCAATTTCTAGTGTGTGGTCTGGTCAACATACTTCAGCCACGTTATTGTGACTCATCATCTTGCTGTACAGTTTTTGGAAGGGACGTAACGATTGCTTTTTCAAAACAATGGATTCAAACTACTGGAGCCGGAAACTACTACAAACAAACGGGAGCCGGTCGGCCGAGCGGACAGCACGCTGGACTTGTGATCCTGTGGTCCTGGGGTCGATCCCAGGCGCTGGCGAGAAACAATGGGCAGAGTTTCTTTCACCCTATGCCCCTGTTACCTAGCAGCAAAAATAGGTACCTGGGTGTTAGTCAGCTGTCACGGGCTGCTTCCTGGGGGTGGAGGCCTGGTGGAGGACCGGGCCGCGGGGACACTAAAAAGCCCCGGAATCATCTCAAGATAACCTCAAGAAGATACTGTAAGTCAGTCCCAAGTTGCACTTAAGCGTTTTTCATTGTTAATACTATGTAACTTAATTGTGACACTCATAAACCTATCATGTATCATGAATATGTATCTGTATCGTATCTAAGCAATTTCTGTCCCCCCTAAATAGCATTAGGGATGCTACATCATGCGTAGGATATACATACGCATGTCTTTGTATACAGACATGCATATCCCAGAGATATACGCAAGTACCAGTTATATTAGGTGTATATTTTGTGGCTGTATTGATAACGTGTGACACACGTGGTCAGTAACGGGTGAGTGTACCAGATGGGTCTGTGGATAATAATATCAAATTGTATGTGTTTGTGAGTGTGTACAGTTGTAAACAAACGTAAAAAATGCGAATGAATGAGGACCTGTTTGTTTCCGTCCACAGAGGAATGAATGCATGTTTACTCATTATTTTCTGGTCCGTAATGTTTGGTTTAACAACCATGTTGCTGTGGGTGCATTATACGAGAGAGAGAAACCTTGAGATTTTGTTTTAGTGTCCTGTTATGCCGACGATATATATATATATATATATATATATATATATATATATATATATATATATATATATATATATATATATATATATATATATATATATATATATTATATATATATATATATATATATATATATATATATATATATATATATATATATATATATATATATATATATATATATATATATATATATATATATGACAATGTCAGACCACGGAGGAAAATGAAACAGGAATTTCCTTAAGTACTTTCGTATATTAAATACACCTTCAGAAGGAAGATGTATCATTCCTTCTGAAGATGTATTTAATATACGAAAGTACTTAAGGAAATTCCTGTTTCATTTTCCTCCGTGGTCTGAATTTGTGGACTTACTGCGGGGCGCACGGGCCACAGGGATAAGAGCCTCGTTGGACGTAGAATCGCTGTTTACCAACGTACCTGTGGACGAGACAATCGGAATGATAGCCGACAGAGTGTATCGTGATCCAGCCTGTACTCCTCTTGACATGCCAGAAAGTATTCTGAGGAAACTACTCCAAGCTTGTACTAAAGAGGCACCCTTCTTGAGCCCGATGGGCATATGTATAAGCAAGTAGATGGGGTCGCTATGGGTTTCTCCCTAGGTGTCCTGTTTGCAAACTTCTACATGGGTACCATCGAGCAAAAAGTCTTAGTCGACATGAACTTGAAACCGGCCATATACTGCAGGTATGTTGACGACATTTTTACACAGGTACCTGATGTCAGACATCTGCAGGAGCTGAAGGAGGCATTTGAGCAGAGTTCCGTGCTGCGTTTCACTTACGAGACGGAAAAGGATGGGAAGCTGCCTTTTCTAGATGTAACAGTCATGGAAAAGGGCGGAGGTTTCCACACTGCAGTCTACACAAAGGAAACAAACATAGGAATGTGCCTAAATGCCAACAGCGACTGCCCTGACAGGTACAAGAGGAGTGTTGTTAACGCATACGTCGACCGTGCTCTCAGCCACAGCTCAGAATGGAAGCAAGTCGACGAAGAACTCTGTAGGGTAAGGCAGGTTCTAGTCAATAACGGCTTCTCCAATGGTTTCATCGAAGACATCATAAGAAGGAAAGTGAAAAGCCATGCAACCTCCGAAGAGACAACTAACACAACACCATTGTCACATTCTTAATCACGTGTTTATTTTCGTGATATACACACACATATATATATATATATATATATATATATATATATATATATATATATATATATATATATATATATATATATATATATATATATATTTAAATATGTAATCGATAAAAATATTTTGGCAACATAATAATACGAATAATGCTTGGAAAATTACAATATAAAAATTCTTTGGGATTGATTAGGAAAAAAAATGTATCGAGGTAGCAAAAATGTTTTCTCTAATTCTTATAAATTTTCTAAAATTGAAAAAAAAATCGTTTGCAAAGCGTTGCATCATTTACGTGGATGTGAGAACCCAAACAAGGGTATAATATCAACATATGTACAATACAGTAGTTCAATCTGGGTCTTATATATATATATCAAAATACTTTATAAAAAAAACAGGTCTGTATTCCAGCTCATCCCTCGTGCTTAGATGGGACTTATATTAACGATGTGGCTCATCGTATATAATTACATATATTGACGTAATGGTGAATCAGGACGTAAAAGTTGGTACTATTGAGTTTGGACAAACTGGTAAAGGTTTTGTATTTATGTTTCTAATAAAACCAAATTTAACCTAACCACCCTAGGTCCTAATACACACTATCTGAGGCCTAATATAGTGCATGTATGGGCTTGGAATAGCTTTTTGTTTTTAACTTTATTAGGATTTTTTTAAACTTTAATTTTATTCTATAAAGTGAATTCTACTTTAATTGTCCATCACGTCAATATGTGTACGATGGCCCACATCGTTACTAAATATACATGAGGATGGGTTGAAATATGTACAATTAATTCAGATTAATTGCAATACACATAGTGCATATTATGAACACAACCTTTTGACAACATCTTGCCATAAATATAAATGTCCAAATTGCAACTCTAAACTGGGCAGGTAGTGTGCAAGCCTGGCATCAGAGGCTGCAGAGATTAGGGCTGGTGCACATCTTCCGAAAATTTCTTTCCACTAAAAGTCTCTAAGCCTGGGATCTCGGGGTCTGCACAGGCCCCAGAAAGCAAAGGCAGGTTCGTGTGTGGCATTCGAGAGAAATTCAGTAGGAGCAGAAATAAACTAGTAGCCAAAAATAATAAGTTTTTTCTTTAAAAGGGAAGTTTGATATACTAGATTTGAGAACATTTAAAATGTAAACGATAAAGAGAGAGAGAAAGAGAGAGAGAGAGAGAGAGAGAGAGAGAGAGAGAGAGAGAGAGAGAGAGAGAGAGAGAGAGAGAGAGAGAGAGAGAGAGAGAGAGAGAGAGAGAGAGAGAGAGAGATTAGCCAAACATGTAATACATTAAACGAAAACCTCGACACATTCTCGTTGTAATGAAAGATTTGGGTGAAGGTGGGAGAGAGAGAGTAACTCCTCCTGCAGGAGTTGTGAGAGACAGCACCTCAGCCCAGAGCAGCTGCAACAAAGGCAGAACAAAGGCGCGTTGGCACTCTCCTGAAGCCCGAAGATGAGGCGGTGCCACGGATCTGGCCCTCCCACTCCCACCCAGCTGCCACGACCCCGTTGGGGAGATGCGGATGGAATAATGATATTTTTTAGAAGAGGAGGACACTGGGGAGGGGCGAAACTTTGTAAACACACACACACACACACACACACACACACACACACACACACACACACACACACACACACACACACACACACACAAACTATGTACACATATGGTTTTCTGTGTGATTTACCTGAGCAAATTATGTAGCGTACTAAACTGACCACCTGGATAGAATTACTTTACGTACAGTAAAATATGTACTGTTATTTTCATATAAATCATATTTGTCATAGAATTTATTCCAGCTGTCGATAAATTATTTTGCATTGTCTTTGCCATATTTTCCCAGCTGGCAGTCGATATGAAATTGAAATTGAAATTGAAATAAGTTTATTGAGGTAAAATACACACAAAGGGATGAGGTAGCTCAAGCTATTCTCACTCACCGATATGAAATGCTCTAGATATTCATACATTGCCGCTCAAGCAGAACACATGACTGTAATCCCTCTTTTTGGTCCCAATTCTACCTTTTGCTACTTTAATTTGGGAAGGAATGCCTCACCTGCAGTCTTCACCGTATTGCCTGATGCATTAGTTAACAAATTGGTTCCTATTTCATCTCAAGATGTTGTGTATCTTGTCGACTATCTGTCTACCCCGGTAGACAGCCGGTCGGCCGAGTGGACAGCACGCTGGACTTGTGATCCTGTGGTCCTGGGTTCGATCCCAGGCGCCGGCGAGAAACATTGGGCAGAGTTTCTTTCACCCTATGCCCCTGTTACCTAGCAGTAAATAGGTACCTGGGTGTTAGTCAGCTGTCACGGGCTGCTTCCTGGGGGTGGAGGCCTGGTCGAGGACCGGGCCGCGGGGACACTAAAAGCCCTGAAATCATCTCAAGATAACCTCAAGATAACCCCAGCTTCCGGTAAGCACACTTTCATCCTGTAGTTTCTTATCCTTGTGACAAAATGTATTCGTTCCATATATATATATCCTGAGTCACCATTAAAATATAATTCTCATCCCTTTAAACTGTACCTGCCCTTTTGACTTATCCAATTTCACAGTAACTATGAAATTGGCATTTGGTCTGGAATATCGTAAATGTAAATAAAGCCACTCCGTTGTAAATACGTATTAAAAAACACCTGTTATGGTTATTCAAAGGTGTTATTAATAATTAGTGAGAATTATTCATTATATTAAAGTTCGGGGACGTCTAACACAGAGCAACCAGATCTACGTCGATTTAATCCATTTGCAATGGACTTTCCAATATCCTAAACGTATCAAAAAGTCTAAATTGCGACCAATCAGAGGTGCCCACAACTGTGTAACGAACAGGGACCCCGTCAACAAATCCACAAGGGCCGTGACGAGGTTTCGAACCTGCGTCCGGGAGCATCCCAGACACTGCCTTAATTGACTGAGCTACGACAGGGTAAAAAGAGTTGAAACCGTTGTTGTTGTGTGGTTAGGGACCCTCGTCAGTTTTGAGCCTCGACACACTCAGATCAACGGCCGAGAGCTGGAGTCCCCCCCTACACCAGGAGACAGACGAGAGACGTATGGCCGAGTAGGTCTTACTAAGTCCTCCTTGCTGGCGAGTGCGTCTAATTACGCCTCAGACGACGACATAACATCCTGTACAGGCGACGAGTCACAATAACGTGGCTAAATTATGTTAACCAGACCACACACTAGAAGGTGAAGGGACGACGACGTTTTGGTCCGTCCTGGATCATTCTCAAGTCGATCCTCATCACAATCGACTTGAGAATGGTCCAGGACGGACCGAAACGTCGTCGTCCCTTCACCTTCTAGTGTGTGTGGTCTGGTCAACATGACATCCTCCTTGCGACGACATGACGACCTCCTGGCAACGACGTGACATCCTGGTGGCGTAATCACATCTCGAGCGACGACGACATTACCTCTCGCTGCGTCACGAAGCAAGACGACCGATCTGGTAAGATTCACGTTGTCTCAAGAATTCTAAATGTAAATTAAACAAAGAAAACACACAAACAACAGGTGTTTTTTGGGATGTTCGTCCTGAGAAATATTTGATGACAACGGAAACGAGTTTTGTCAAAAAGTTTGTTGACATGTAAACACGAAAGTGAAGGAAGTTGGCTGAACCTCAGCGGAGAGGTTACACTGGGGATGGGAGTGGAGGGTAAGTGGGAGAGTGGGGATGGGAGGGGAGGGTAGGAAAGGGAGGGTGAGGGGAGAGAGATGGGGTCCAATACTGCACCGAGCTGAAATAAGAAGACAGGAATGGGAAATAAGAAGACAGGAATAGGAAATAAGAAGGCAGGAATGAGAAAGAAGAAGGCAGGAATGAGAAAGAAGAAGGCAGGAATGGGAAAGAAGCCATGAATGGAAAAGAAGAAGGCAGAAATGGCAAAGAAGACAAGAATTTGAAAGAAGAAGGAAATAGTAATCTGAAACCATATATATAGAAATGAGACAGGAATGGAAATAGTAATGCGGATGTGTCGGATGATGTATGGAGAGCGGCAGCATCCATCAGCAAGACCAACCAGGCGACTGTCATACACCAGATGCTGTAGAGACGGGTGATGTAACACCCGTGATGAAGGGTGTAGGGGGCCTGGATGAGTATGTTCCCTTCATCACCGGCTTCCCAACCCTTCACCTCTTTCAGGCGTGGGTTCAGACCGTCATTCTTCTGACCAGGAAACGCTGCCCTACGCAGGCTACACAAGAACCATAGAGGCCAGCAGGTCGCCACACAGCCAAGAATCCCTATCTCACCCTCCCGCCATTTTCTCGTCATCAAAACACTCATGCCGTCATCCAAAGCAGGTGACACACTTTAGGAGCTCGTCAGTCAGGACTCTCAGTGTTTTGAGTCAATATCAATGTAAATTTCTACGTACATACTTATCTCATACTATGTGGATATTAGATACATACTAAGCTCAACCAGTGTAGCTTCTGTAGCGAGTCAGAAATGCCTAGTCTGGCCCCATACAACTTTAGCTTGGAAACTGAAGCACTGTTTTTAAAATGGGTTAATTAATTTTCAGCGGTTCTTATTGAGAGTTATCATGTGTTCTATGAATGTCATTGCGTTCACTGTGGGTGCTATTGCGTTCACTCTGGATGGTATAGCGTTAACTGTGAGCATTTGGTAATAGCGTGTAGTGAAAACTGTGGATAGTGATGCTAGCTCCCTGTGGTGACGGTGAAGGACTGGAAATAGTGTGCGGGTGTTAATACGTAATATAATACGTAATTATAATAAGTAATATAAAACACGAATTAATACAGTTTCGTTTCTAGGCTGCTTTTTGGGCCACTGAGGTTAAAAAATTTAATAAAATCTAGAACTGCAGCTTCAGGGTTAATAACCTTCCAGAGGTTGAGAGGTCTTATTAACTCTAGAGGTTAATATGCCTTATTTAATCTCCAGATGTTGAGAGGACTTAATAACCATTCCGAAGTTTATAATACTTATTAACCCTCCAGAGGTTTAATGGCCTTAATAACCCTCCAGATGCTGATAGGCCTTAATAACCCTCCAAATGTTGATAGGTCCTAATAACCCTCCAGATGTTGATAGGCCTAATAACCCTCCAGATGTTGATAGGCCTAATAACCCTCCAGATGTTGATAGGCCTAATAACTCTCCAAATGTTGATAGGCCTTAATAACCCTCCAGATGTTGATAGGCCTTAATAACCCTCCAGATGTTGATAGGCCTAATAACCCTTCAAATGTTGATAGGCCTTAATAACCCTCCAGATGTTGATAGGCCTTAATAACCCTCCAAATGTTGATAGGCATTAATAACCCTCCAAATGTTGATAGGCCTGAAAACCCTCCAAATGTTGATAGGCCTTAATAACCCTCCAAATGTTGATAGGCCTTAATAACCCTCCAAATGTTGATAGGCATTAATAACCCTCCAAATGTTGATAGGCCTGAAAACCCTCAAAATGTTGATAGGCCTTAATAACTTATATACAAATTTTGCACAAACATAAAATGAGTAATTCTTTATAATCACGGGATGAATGAGAATTACATGTAAATTAAGCACGTGCTTGTATTAACAAAAACTTTAACAAACCCCATTGCATCTTCTTGTATAAAAATAAAACAAAAAAAATAATGAAATATCACTCGTATACTCAAGTGAGAATATACTAAGTATACCTCCGCCAAACATTAATTCTACCAAAACACAAGAGCAACATGTAAACTAAACTCCATGTAAACATGTAACATGTAAACATGTAAACTCCATTATAAACGAGCATTACGGCTATTCAAACTCCACAGCTGTGGCTAATAATTCTAAAGCAAAATATACTTCAGTTTGAACTAAATTCAATGAGGAAAATATGCTGACATGACGTAACTATCTGTTTCATCTGATTGTTGTCTGTATCGAGGACACTGTGAAGCAAAATATACGCAGTGTGCAGTTGCTAAATGACCAGATCAGCGGTACAACTCACCTGCTTGAGCCTCAGAGCGGCGCACACCCTCTCACTCCCAGAGCTGGCGACACACTAACCCAAGTCACGTTAGTTACTGACAGCGTTGTCAGCTCATTAAAGCATCTCAATGGTATAATTTTGACAGCAGTTTAGGCAATTAGAAGTAGACTGTAGCCTACTACAGTCTACTTATAATTGCTGACAGTACGTTAACGGAGAGGATAAATTTATGCCCAAAACGGTTTGGCATTCAAACATTTTTCCATGTGCCAAAAAATCCGCAATAATGGTAAAATTTACATAAAAATGCCAAATTGATATTAAAAGGGCAAATCTTACAATACTGGTTGCTTGTTAGTTCGGGCGCGGGTTGGACATGTATATGAGTGGGATTGGGTGGTTATAAATAGGAGCTGCCTCGTAATGGGCCAATAGGCCTTCTGCAGTTGCCTTTGTTCTTATGTTCTGCAGCCCGTTCTCCTAAGGTTTCCCAAAGTCAAGAAACTGTCATAATAGAGTGCCCTTGTCCTAACCTACCGTAGTACCTAAAAGAGAAAACGGGCCCTTCTGATAGCGTTCTTTTTATTCTTGCGTAATGTCACGACTGTTAATACAAAATAACCTTATTCTTTACTTGTAGCGATTAAAAAGTAACGTTACGAGTATAATACTTGAGTGTAAATTATCAGAATTTTTAAAATTTGAATTTTTATCTGAAACGAAAAATTAATGTTGACATTAAATGATAAACAATCGGTTTAAGCATCGGAAATCATGATAAATTACTCTCGATTCGGATTACTGAAAAATCCTCAGTTCATGCGATTCTCGATAACGATTCTGATTAATCATCCCATCACAATTAATAACACTTCAGGTATTGATATGTCTTAATAACTTCCCAGAGGTTAATAATCCAAATTAACCCTTCATAGGTTTATAGGTCTTAATATTCCTCCAGAGGTTGAAAGGCCTCAATTACCCTCGAAGGGGGGTTAATAGGTTTTAATTAGCCTCGATGGATTCGTAGGTCCTTACAGGAGTTGACACGCCTTAATTACCATCAAGGGATAATTAAGTGGTGCTGCCACCATTGATTCTGCCCTCATTGGCCCTGTCACAACTGGCTCTGGCACTCTCGAAGAGTGACAAGCTGTTGTTGCTCGTGACTGATGATGACTATGGTGGTGGTGGTGGGAATAGTAGAGTGAACTATGCCTGGCCAGGAGAAAGCAAAGCCTAGGCTTTCTCGAGATACTGAAATACTTGGGATTAGGCGTCAGGCTGTGGGTGATTGTGATAATGATGATCAGTTGATCGTGGTTGTTGATGATCAACATGATCAATTGATCATGGTAGGTTAATATTTCTATTCTTAAATTCTCAGAGTGTTTATCAGCGCTTTCTACAACTTTGTTGACATTTAGCTGACAGAAGAGCTCAGCTTGTCTTTCCTTGACAGTGTTCGCTTGAGTCCTAATATCTCATATTAAGATAAATATCTTTCGTGTGTCAAAGCTCTGTAATATTTCTGTATCCAGTTGTGCCTTATTGTCTTCTTGATCTGAAATGTTACAGCAATCAGGATGAAATGAAATCACATGGGCAGTTTGAGACATTTATTTAGCCAGTAGTAACGCTGCCGATGAAGAAGCCTATTATTGAGCCTGATCAATATAACCTTATCAGGAAATTGAATATGAATTGGTCACCAACCTCGCGAATAATTATATTTTGTTAGCTGTTTAAAAGAGGTTTGAGGAGGTTTAGAACCGATGAATTCAATGAGGAATGAAGCGAGTTTCCAGGCGTCATTTCTGAACTTGTCGAAATACATATTTGTATGGAATTATGTTCGCTATCCATGTATGAGTCGAACTACTGGGTTTACGTGTGCTCGTTAGTGTGGACAATATCGAACTAAATTCAAGTTCAAGAAAGTTTATCGAGAGAAGGGAATAACGTCCCAAAAAGGATAGAAAAGCTTAGGCTATTTCTATCCACTAATATGCTCAAGGGACCGAGGAACCTGTAATTGAAGAGGATGGAAATAGCCTAAGCTACTCGAACTAACTGAAGCATTATCCTCGAACAAAGCTTACAATTAACTATCCTCATTATTATAATTAAGAAAATTAAAATTACGCTTTCTGTGTCTGTAATCACTGTCTGTGACTATGTGTGCCTGGCACTGTGTCATCTCTGTGTCAGTAATAGGTCAATAACTCCTCCAGCCTCTTAAGTGTGAATTTGAGCTGTTCTCTATCTGTTCGGATTATCTATTTCGGATCTTGTGACGTGATGCTCAATTGTTCCACTTCACACCTCGTCTGAACGAGTTCCATCACATTGTTCCACTTCAAGCAACTTACATTGTTTCAGCATGGGACTCTATGCTTATTTTCTTTCATATTAACTTCATGACAAAGATCATATATATATATAATTAACGCTCAGAATTATTGGATGAGCAAAGTAGAGGATTTTTGTAATCAAATTTGTTGACGTTTCTAAAGTATTGCTTTCAGATGTTGTGATTACAACGAATATAAACAAAGACTTGTACACATAGTATTTGATGTATATTTTTCAGTATTCATTAACATAAAAGTGACTGAAGTCCGAAGTTGTTCAAGAGAATAGTGAAGTGCATTGTGCAAGTCTGGGTCTCCATGTTGGCGAATATATTCTATTATATTCCAGGGTATATATATTGTATTATATACCCGAATATCTTCTTTTCGGGTAAAGGTCTGCGTGTTGTGGTCGGGTAATTGTTCTATATGTTGGCGAGTATGTTGTGTAAAGGGGTCTCCATGTTGGCGATTATGTGGGGGCACCTACATATCACCTTCTACGTGTGGTTTTTTGTTCAGTAAGGTGGGTGAGAGGTGACATAGAGCTTCCGTGCTAGAAGGAGTTAAGTACGGGATGATAATAAGACAGGAGTGAAATACCTCTTCACATATTTATTACCGTACTCTAATGTGGGAGGGATACGCCTCTCTGTCTCGGAATACCTATTGGCTAAAATTGTTTTAGATTAAATAGACATAAAATAAAATCACATTTTGCAACAAATATATATATATACTCCGTGTCATCAGTTTCAATAATGTTAAATTTAATTAATACAAATAATAAATTCTGTATTAAACAAAATTAGGTTTACTACATAGAGGATATTATCCTCACTAAAGGGCGATAGAATTTATACAAAGTAAACAGTGCCCCGAAGTGAGCATAACGCTGTAATTTGCCAAGGGTGATGTGGGTGGATCTTGTGGATACTAATACAGTGATTTATTCCTACAGGAATGATAGGGGTAGCGGAATGGGGCTATATGGGAAGAGGGATATAGGTATAGGGTGAGGAAGGGATTGAAACACACCCTCTGTGAGATCCGCGAATTTAAACCGTAGATTATAATTAATTTTTTTGTGTGGTGGGGAGGTGGTTGAATTTTGTGAGCTTTGATGAACTGGAAGAGGAGGATTAGGAGGTCCGTCTTGACTACTGGGTTCACATCCGCTGCTCACGTCAGAAGGTTTAGAGGAGGTATGAAGTCTCGCTGATGTCAGCAAGTACGCACGCCATGGTACCTACAGGAAGTTAGAGGGACATCAAATGAAAGTTTGAATGGATCCATCCCGTTCGTAAATTGACGAGTTTCTTTGTTTTGTTTTGTTTTAGACCAATTAACAGATCTCTAGACGTCTTGTTTATCTGATAATACTTACATATGAACAGCAAAATAAAAATGTTACATATATAAATGCTATTTTGTCATTGTTTTAACTAATTATACTTTTAGGTGGAAAACAAATCTAAAATGTTGCAAGACAGAAGGAGAGACAAAGAGGAACCAGGAGGAACCAGAAGGAACCAGGAGGAACCAGGAGGAACCAGAAGGAACCAGGAGGAACCAGGAGGAACCAGGAGGAACCAGGAGAAGCTCACCTGAAGGAATTCATTTCTTCTCTGGACCGGGGAACCAGGCTGCACAAGCCTCCACAGCCACCTGACAGGCGGACGCCAAAGCCTTGCCCGGTTCGTACACTGCAACACCAACCTCTACATTAGTTACGATTCGTCAGGCGATTATACTTGTCCACTCACGAAACCTCTACATCTTTTCATCAATCACAGCGGTTTACTTTCCTCAAAACAAAACAAAATATATTAGGAGCTTCAAGGTCGTCGACAATGATAATAATAATAACCTTGGATGGAGAATGACCTCGCAGTGTGAGCGAGGAAAGATGTACAGGCTTCGTAATTGGACACGAAAATGTTTCATGAATTCTCTCCCAGAATTCTAAAACGTGTTGTTAATAACAGCAATAATAATAGTAATTCTCAAAACAAATCACATTTAATAATAATAATAATAAAAACAACAACAATAACTTGAACACAACTTTTCACCCATTGGGTTATTATTGTCTTGGTGGCTTGGCGCTTTCTCCTCATAGCTCCCATTGGGTCATAACCTCAGAATTAACTTACAACAAAAAGGTAAATTACAAAGATAATACGTCATGTTAGATTTCTATCCACAGGTGCAGGTCAGGTTGGGTATTGATGGTCTGTTGGCGATTATTTGCACTTGAAGCACGTGGGTGAAGCATTTCCAGAGTTGCTATCCGAACAGAGGTCGTCAGCGAAGCACAACTGGAGAAATATTCGAAAGTGATCAGTCATGAGTCGTGTGTCCCCGTTTCTCAGTCATCAACAAGAGGCTTTTGCGGCTAAATTAACTAGCGTTTGGCTTTTGTTGATGAGGACGGGCTCATGTTCTCTGTGTAGGTGACTTGTTGAGATGCAATTCGAAACAGAGGACTGTTCGAGAGGAGTTGGAGCATCATAAGTTGTAGCAGCCCGTCCTTCAAACAAAGACCCAACAGTGATTCCATACAGCCGCCAACCCCCCCCCCCCCCTCCCTGTTTATGAATGAAAAACGGTTTACACACGACTCACAACTGATTTCGTTCGAACACTTCCAGAACAAGTGCTTCACTGACGAATTTTGTTCGAACCACAAAGTTGTAAATGCAGCCCGTCCTCCAAACAAAGATCCAAAAGTGATTCCATACACCCGCCAAACCCCCTGTTTATGAATGAAAAGCGATTTACACACGACTCACAACTGCTGAAGTTCGAACATATCCGGAACAAGTGCTTCACTGACGAATTTTGTTCGAATCACAACGTTGTAAATGCTTCACCCACGTACTACAAATACAAATAATCGCCAACAGAACCTAAACACCTAACCTAACCTATGCCTATATATATGCATAATATGTAAATATATTATAATATTAATTTGTATTTGAGAAAATCCCCGTTTTAAATGAACAGCATGTGAAAATTTATGAATGCGTCTGTGGGGTCGGCCGCTGGATGTAATGGACTTGAGTCGAGGACGGGTTATCAAAAACAAATAATGGCCAACAGAACCTAAACACCTAACCTAACCTACGCCTAACTAAACATATAATTTTGATGTAAAATAATACTAATTTCTAAATGAGAACAAATAAATGTTTAATACACAGCATGTTAGAATTGATGAATGCGTCTGGGGAGGACGGCCGCTGCTTTAAACAACCTAGTGTGAGAACAGGTTGTACAAATTGATTAAAAATCGAAACTCTGAAAGTTTTCTCCCTGAAATCCTGAAATCAGAGTTGTCACCCTCAAAACTGTCACCGTCAAAGCTGTCACCCCTCAAAGCTGTCACCCCTCAAAACTGTCACCCCTCAAAACTGTCACCCCTCAAAACTGTCACCCCTCAAAGCTGTCACCCCTCAAAGCTGTCACCCCTCGAAACTGTCACCCCTCAAAGCTGTCACCCCTCAAAGCTGTCACCCCTCAAAGCTGTCACCCCTCAAAGCTGTCACCCCTCGAAACTGTCACCCCTGAAAGCTGTCACCCCTGAAAGCTGTCACCCCTCAAAACTGTCACCCCTGAAAGCTGTCACCCCTGAAAGCTGTCACCCCTCAAAACTGTCACCCCTCAAAGCTGTCACCCCTCAAAGCTGTCACCCCTCGAAACTGTCACCCCTCAAAGCTGTCACCCCTCAAAACTGTCACCCCTCAAAGCTGTCACCCCTGAAAGCTGTCACCCCTCAAAACTGTCACCCCTCAAAGCTGTCACCCCTCAAAGCTGTCACCCCTCGAAACTGTCACCCCTCAAAGCTGTCACCCCTCAAAACTGTCACCCCTCAAAGCTGTCACCCCTGAAAGCTGTCACCCCTCAAAACTGTCACCCCTCAAAGCTGTCACCCCTCAAAGCTGTCACCCCTCGAAACTGTCACCCCTCAAAGCTGTCACCCCTCAAAACTGTCACCCCTCAAAGCTGTCACCCCTCAAAGCTGTCACCCCTCAAAACTGTCACCCCTCAAAGCTGTCACCCCTCAAAGCTGTCACCCCCTCGAAACTGTCACCACTCAAAGCTGTCACCCCTCGAAACTGTCACCCCTCAAAGCTGTCACCCCTCAAAGCTATCACCCCTCGAAACTGCCATAACCTCGAAGCTGACGTATTTAAAGACAACGCCCCCCCCCCCCCTTTTTGTTAACTTTACAAGAACAAGACCTCAAAGCTGACTTCCATAATGACAACACCCACTCAGCAGACACCTTCAGGACTTCAGCAGAGCACCATCATCATCTTCCCCTCCACCTTCCACCCTGAGAGGGAAGGCCAATCAGACAACACCTCTTTTTTTCCGAGTCGTCGGTTTATCCAATCATAAGCCGAAGCTTCCCCTCATAAACCGGCCAATCAACGACCAGTTTTCCACCTCAGCTCGTCCAATTGAGAGCGAGATGGAGTGATCCTTCCCGTGACGCCGCTCGCGTGTAAACAATATCACCTTCTTCAATCTCCTAACTTCGTGCGACCTTGAAATACCATTTTTGTGAGAATGATGAGGCAATTTGTTGCATGGGGGGGTTTGTGTCATCATTTTCTCTCTATAGTGAGGATACAGGGAGAGAGAGAGAGAGAGAGAGAGAGAGAGAGAGAGAGAGAGAGAGAGAGAGAGAGAGAGAGAGAGAGAGAGAGAGAGAGAGAGAGAGAGAGAGAGAGAGACTGTGGATTTAAGAATAAATAAAGTCTGTAGAACTGAAGCGAAGAGATCGATAACACGAGCACTGAAGAACAAGACAAAAAACATAACACTCGGATATTTAAGAACAAGAAAATATCGGATCTGAGAACAAACACAACAAATACAAAATAATGAAGCAACATAAATATATCATTTTCCACGCTGGACAACAAGAGTATAGACAACAAACAAAGCCGGATAAATAACAAACTTTAAAAACCCAAAACCAAAAATTAAAAATGCGTATCAACTAGAGCGACGACGACGGACGCGGGAGACTTACAGGAGTCGCCGCCAGCTCTCTTGCCGAAGATGGATCCGTTGAAGGGGGGCTTCCTGTAGCCGGCGCTGACGGGGTCGCTCAGCACAGCCAGGACCACCAGCACCACGGCCACCGCCACCAACATCCGCGTCTGTACACACATCCTGCAGAGGGCGAGACAGAGAGATAGTTCTGAGTACCGCTGGAGTGACGAGGGGAAAAATAAACATGTTTTAGCAGTCTCGAGACTGAGGTAAAGATTAAGGTAGTCTCAGTAGCTTGATTAAGGTTGTCACAGTGCTAAGAACAATTGTGTCAGAGACAGGGCAGCCTTCTCGATCTTTTGGAACGCCATATTATATATATAGACTGGAAAACTTGCCTCTCATTACCATAAAATGATGCATGGATGCATCTAATGCAGCAGAGAAGGCAGAGCAATAGATGGATTATAAAGGTGAGCTTGACATGCTTATAATAATATCTTTTATCGACTTTGTGTCACAGAGATTACCGGGGATTGAACCTCGGTCTGTCAGCTCTGCAAGTCCCCCCTTTTGTGATCCTCACACCAGCATCTGTATTCGTAAGGGTGGAGGGTAGTACAGGCAAGACCTGTAACTGAAGTGTGATTTTTTCGACTGTAATGTTCATCCGTGAGGGTATTTGGTAGCTGAAGCGCCCACCTGACGGGCCGGTCTATTCATGATAAGAGACCCAGCGGACGCCTAAGAGACTCGCTGGCTCGCTGGCAGCCAATCAGGAAGCAGCTGAGGTGTTTGTAAACACACGCAGGCGAGAGGTAAACATTGCGGGGAACTTTCTGGGGGACATTGAAGTCGCTTGTCTACCTGTTTTTCCCCTTGACAGGCTTTTTCCCCCTCCTCACACAACTTCCTTCCGCTCTGTTTTCTGCATTTTTTACTTTTACGTTTTTTGTTTACCATTTGCTTTTATTCTGATCTGCTTTTTTACATTCTTCCTCCCTCTCTACTTTCCTGTCTCTCTCCCTCACTACATCCCTCCCTAAATCCCTGCGTATCTCCCTCCCTATAATTCCCTGCCTCTCTCCCTCACTATATTTCCCGCAACTCGCCTAATCTTCCTCAATACACCTGGTGATTTGGGAAATAACTAGCACAAGCCCCAAGTAACTTTTCGTGGATTTAGCTCTCAGGAAAGAGCAGAGATGCCCACTATTGGTGCAGAAACTAGGAGTTGCTTTCACAGACGGCGACCGTCTGAGATACGGAGATATATGAAAGGCACTATTTCCTTCAGAGTCACCATAGATTGTTGACCAGACCACACACTAGAAGTTGAAGGGACGACGACGTTTCGGTCCGTCCTGGACCATTCTCAAGTCGATTCAAGTCACATACTTCAGCCACGTTATTGTGACTCATCGCCTTCACCATAGATTCCAGCCATCAGCCAGATCACCGCCACAATGACCATCCTGGCCTCCCCAGTTAGCCATTGGCACCTAGGCTATGGCATGATCATTGGTAAAATCTTGTTTTTAGCCACCAGCACTTCATACACAGCCATTAAGGCCACCACCACAACCACCCACACATCCACCTACACACAACCACCCACGTCAACAACACAGGTTAACCAACTTCCTCGTCCTAAGAATGCTGTAGCTGGTAGCAAGGAAGAAAAGCTGTTGTGGGGAGGGGTTGTGGGGTGGTGGGGAGGGATGGTTGTGTGTGGGGGAAGGGGGTGAACGGGAGGGGTAGGAGCTGGGCCACCTGTGGGGTAGGGAGAGAGGAGAGGAGAGTGTGACAGTGATAAACGTGCAGGAGTTAGACATGTGTGGCGGCTGGATCATGGGATGGACGCACACACCTGTACCCGGGGAAGCCGAGGGGGAGAAGTGAGAGAGAGAGGGCAAAGAGAATTAAAAAAAAAAGGTAAGGGAGATACGTCGACCAAGAGAAAATGAGATAAATTTAGAAATGATGAGAGAGAGAGAGAGAGAGAGAGAGAGAGAGAGAGAGAGAGAGAGAGAGAGAGAGAGAGAGAGAGAGAGAGAGAGAGAGAGAGAGAGAGAGAGAGAGAGAGAGAGAGAGAGAGAGAGAGAGAGAGAGAGAGAGAGAGTCAGTAGCTATCCACTGCTAATACCACTCCTCCACCTACTGGACTCATCAGTGGTGAATTTCCACCATCATCCAATGGTATTATCATTGGATAGTCATTGGGGTTAAATTCCCTGACTTATATGTATGTTATATATGTTATATACATATATATGGGAGGATCCATTCATCCTTCCCTCCAACTCTTCTACCATCTATTTCTTCCTAATACCCAACCCCACAGGAATTAATCACATTAGATTAGCTGGCCACAGACGAGACAGACGCATCATTGGTTCATTGACCTTATGACTGCTGATGGAAAGGCCGACCTAAGTGCCAAAACGTGGCCATCAGGGGCATTACAAGTATTACAAGTCTAGTATCACGAGACGTTATACTAGATAAGGCCTAAAATATGTTATTCGGATATCGTTATATTTCATTTTGCTTCCTCTCCAACCGTTTCGACAAGGCGATAGAAACACAGCGTTACCCTCTTAAAAAAATCGTTTTCTGTACTCGTATTTTTTCATTTTCTCTATTAGTTTTTATAAATCAATGGATAACTTCGTTAAAGCACTTTTCAAATTTGTGTATAAGAGTGAGGATTGTATTGACGTAAGCGCCTCTAGCGGCCGGAAAAGGCGTCGCGATGTGAGGATTTAGTTTATATAATATTATGTACCTACTCTTCCGCACGAATGAGACTATTGTGATGTATTATTAATTAATAATAACTCATTGTGTCGGGGAGACAGGCAGGCTGAGTGTATTCACACATACACGTCCGGCCCACCCGGGATTCGAACCCGAAATTCTCGATTATGAGTCGAACGAACTCCTCCCTTCCCTGCCTATACTACCGGAACACCCCGCATCTCACCAAGCGTTGGATTGTTCACCCACCAATAGGGAACGTGAGCTGGGTTTAGACCGTCGTGAGACAGGTTAGTTTTACCCTACTGTCTCCAATCCTCCTGCTTGCTCCCGTGGCAAGCAGGAGGTGTGAGGGGGAGAGCAGGGCTCCGTCACGAGGCAATTACCAGCCTCCTGCAGGTGTCCAGGACCTGACGCTGATGACGATCCTAACCTTACGGTGACGTCCCAAGCACTCTCTTAAATTAGTCGGGGGGGAACAGTATATATGTGCATTATACACAATATATTATATACATATATATATATATGCGGAAAAACCACAAAGAAATTGGAAAGAGAGGTGAACGTTTCGGCCTGTTAGAGCCTTTGTCAACACCGTCAGTCTGGTGTTGACAAAGGCTCTAACAGGCCGAAACGTTCACCTCTCTTTCCCATTTCTTTGTGGTTTTTCCGCTTACAAATGATCAGTGTTTAGTGATCGTCAATTGCATATATATATATACATATATATATATATATATATATATATATATATATATATATATATATATATATATATATATATATATATATATATATATATATATATATATATATATATATATATATACATAACATAGAAGATATATGTTGTATCAATGGCTCTGAATATCACAATATTAAAGTTGCCGGAGAGTGAAGATGAGAGAGAAGACGTGACAGTATAAGGGAACTGGAACAGCGGGAGAGAAGGTCACGGGAAGGGTGGAACGAGGGGAAAGGGAGACTGAGAGGAAAGGAGATATTGAAAAGCGGCTGTGAGCAAATTGAAATGAAAATTGGAGCACGATTGATGACCTGCACTCAGGGTATATATATATATATATATATATATATATATATATATATATATATATATATATATATATATATATATATATATATATATATATATATATATATATATATATGGAAATATGTACCCTGCTGATGCTGCTGCTGTTCACAGTACGTATCTAGGGAATGAAGTGGCGCTGAACGAACTCATTGGAAGAAATATAGTTATTATATAGGACTTTTAAACGACATATTATGAAGGCAAACAAGGGGAAATTAACGACTTTCGACTTGACAAGACACTCAACTTGAGAATGGTCCAGGACGGACCGAAACGTCGTCGTCCCTTCACCTTCTAGTGTGTGGTCTGGTCAACACGGGGAAATTAATATTTAAGACTTAGTTTCTTCCCGTTAGCAAACAATAATACACGATATAGAAACATCGGGCAAGCTATGGGAGAAGCGATCACAAGAAAATCAGATTTAACATAGGAGAGAAAAGTAGTGTGAGAGAAAACTCGCTGATTTTGAGGAAATGAGTCGCGTCTTCAGAAAGATAGATTGGTCCAGGATCAGGATACGAGACGGGCTGACCGAGTGATAGAGTGTCGTACGTGTGTACTAGTAGTGTACTGTGTGTGTACTAGTAGTGTACTGTGTGTGTACTAGTAGTGTACTGTGTGTGTACTAGTAGTGTACTGTGTGTGTACTAGTAGTGTACTGTGTGTGTACTAGTAGTGTACTGTGAGTACTAGCAGTGTACTGTGAGTACTAGCAGTGTACTGTGAGTACTAGTAGTGTACTGTGAGTACTAGCAGTGTACTGTGAGTACTAGCAGTGTACTGTGAGTACTAGTAGTGTACTGTGTGTGTACTAGTAGTGTACTGTGTGTGTACTAGTAGTGTACTAATGTATAATATTCGACAATAGTATACAATACTCGACCTAATATTGATTGGGTCGATTAACAAACCCAAAATGGATAACCGTTGCACTAAGGAGCGGAAAAACGAATTGCATGTACCCATGAATTAAGAAAGGGAAAGTCTATTTAGTCGTGGGATCTCTTTTGATTGTTTCAAGCGTAGGTTAGACATTTATTTAAATGAGATTGGGTAAATACAATGAGGAGCGGCCTCATTATTAAGCCAATAATTTTTTTAGTTCTGCAATTTAATTTATTAATTTGTTCTTTATGCTTAAGACTAAAGTATACTTGGCTTATCAGACACCCAACCAACACGTCTGAAAATGAAGGGAGTGACGATGTTTCGGGTCCGTCTTGGACACGTGTGACGACGTTTCCGTCCGTCTTGGACACGTGAGGTGACGTTTCGATCCGTCTTGGACACGTGAGGCGACGTTTTGCTATTTGTGTCTACAAAATCGAGCTATTTGCTTTTGGACCCCACAATTCTGACTAATCTATTTTCCCTCTATTATATCTACTACATATAAACTACTCTAACACAAACACACACTCACATATCCATTCATCCCCCAGGAATCAGCCTGTAGCAGCTGTCTATCTCCCTGGAACATATTTACTAGGTGAGCAGAGGCATCAGGGTGAATGAAAATCTATCCATTTGTTTCTACCTCGGCAGGGAATCGATCCCAGGCCCTTAGAACTACAACCCCCGAATGCTGTCCACTCAGCCGTGAGGCCCCCCGCCGCCAGACTCTCGTAATACACTTTACGAAGCTTGGGCAACCTGCCTTGGGGATATCGAGCTTAGAGAAAGGCCCTCCCCAGCTTAGAGGGGCCCTCCTAGCTTAGAGGGGGCCTTTAGCTTAGTGGGGGGGGGGCCTCCAGCTTAGAGGGGGCTCTCCCAGCTTAGAAGCCTCCCAGCTTAGAATCCCCCCAGCTTAGAAGCCCCCCAGTTTAGAGGCCTCGAGCTTAGAGGGGCCCCCAGGAACAAACCTTAGGGTGGCGTGTAGTGGCGTGTAGTGGCGTGGCGTGTAGGTGGCGTGTAGACCTTAGCTGTGTATAGGGGGTGGATGGGGAATGTAGGATAGGGGAAAGGGATGGGTATACAAACTTATAAAGAGATAAAGGGGAAGAGGAGAGCTGAAGTGTTGGATGGAACAGAGATTAATATTATGTAATAGGATCATTAAAGCGGCATTCTACACGATGACAAGATTTTCTAAGTGTTGTTTAAGTGAGATCATTTTCATATCCAAGTATTTATCACTTGCACGATTTTCCTTATGTCTTTTATACTTAAGTGTTTGAAGGTAAACAGGAATCTTTCAATGAATTCCTCCCAAAGGCTAAATAAATAATTGAATTAATAATAGAAAATGGCATTTATATATTTCAAACACACACACACACACACACACACACACACACACACACACACACACACACACACACACACACACACACACACACACACACACACACACCAGAAATGTACAAGCCCAAGCAGTCCCCCTAACCTAACCTAACCTAACATTGCATATAAAACGGAGCTTTTTGTGAGCCCGATACTTTTCATAAGACTTTGTAATTAGTCCATTGTAAACAGTAACGTACAAAATGAGACATAGGAGCTGAGAGGTCGATTTCGTTATTGACCTGACGTCGTTACAGGATGTGATTGCGACAATTTCTCGAGTCCCCCCTTCACCTGATCCTTGATTGAAAGAGAGGCAGTGGAAACCTCAGTTCACACTCCCGGATAAACTCTTAGATCCCTTCCCCTAAAATAGAAGAAAGGGGGGAAGAAGAAGAGAGGATGAAGGAGGACTGGAAAACCAATATAACTAGAGGAAGAAATGCAACACAAACACTTTCCAATACGAAAGGAAACACAACACGGAAGGAAACTGCCTTCAGTCAGAAAGCACCGAAAACTCAATAGAAATGAAAACATTGCGCCGGAAAGTTAGCGAGCATACAATTATAACTGTTAACTAATTTTGCCAACACTTGTCTAAAAGACCCAAGTCATAATTTCACAATCAAAGCGGAATTACAAAGAACTTTGTCTGACGCTAGAAAAATGTATATTCGAAGAGTCCAAGTCGGTCTTTACAACTCTTCTGACATAATGTTAAAGTTACCTATGATGTGTATGCGTGTATGTACTCACACATATATTTGTCGCTTAAATGTCGAGCTTGAGCCCTTGGACCCTGTTCTTCTAGTCGCTGGTTGTCTAATACAATGGATCCTGACTTATATGTATATCATATTTACTGTTGAAATTATGAATAGAACTCGGGTCTACAATTTACTCATTTAGTTCAATCTCTTTACCCCTCAACTCTTACGCTAAACAACCCCTTTCTAAACCCGACAGAGCCGGCCAGTTGAACACGTTCGTGACAAGTCCCACACCCACGTGACAGTGAGGCGGAAATGTGCCACAGGTGTCGGCTCTCCCCTCACCCAGGCGAAGCGTGAGAGTGCAGGAAGCGAGGCGGAAAGGCATGATGTGAGAGGAGAGGTTGTAGTGTGAGAGGAGAGGTTGTAGTGTGAGGGAGAGGTTGTAGAGTGAGGGAGAGGTGGTAGAGAGGTGAATGGTGGCGTTGGAGGTTCAATGTCTTGTGTGACTAATGCATGTAGTTCAACAACAAGGTGTGCTTGTGTGTGATACAAATGGATTAGCTGTGTAATATGTATCTTAATACATGGGGCTTAATTCAGTGTTTAAATGGGGGACAAAGATTTGTTTTAATTCAGTGTTTAAATGGGAAAAAAAATTGTCTTAATTCAGTGTTTAAATGGGAAAAGACGATTTGTTTTAGCAGTACAGACTCATCCAGGTGGTGCTGGTGAGTAAGGTGAAGTGAGAGACTGATTGCAAAGGGAATGCGAGCCACAACAGACCACTAGATACAACGTACAGAACCCATACCATCACAAGAGGAAGCAGGAACCTTTCCCGGAGGATCGGTTATGATAGACTATACAGCCAGCTGCATCTATCGACTTATCTATCTAGCTCTCTTGGCGATTGATTCACATGAGTTGTGAGGCAGGTGTCTGCTTGGTAAATAAATTGGGACCTTTTTCTATTTTGTTTTGTATTTCTTGCAGGGGGAGGTTGTATTCTGAGCAGCATACTCAAACATGTATCTCTCATAATACATAACAGGAACCCGGACTTGGCAGCAAACCTCTAATCTTGCGGCGGGTCGGGGGTCGAGGCTCGGTACCACAAGACATTTTGAGAACTAGAGATCGGTATATTTAGATCTAAATTGCTAGCAAATGACCTTTGAGGAAACATTCGAGGTGACAAACCAGAAAATAACTTTGATAAGAATATTTTTGTTAAGTAACAAGATATTCATCCTAAGTGGAAAAGGAAGAATGTTATCTTTGATATTGTATATATTTAAAGCTGGACTCGACTTGGAACAAGAGTCCTGAATGTGGAGAGATACATATGTCACGTAGCATTTGACGTTCTTACAACTTTATGGACTAATAGAGAATAAACTAAGAAAAGTTGAAGCAAGATTCATACTGCTGCTACAAGTGGGGATTAGCACCGTCTGGCCCCGAGGCCTTGCTGACATCCATGTCGAGAAGGAAAATAATAATAATAATAATAATAATAATAATAATAATAATAATAATAATAATAATAATAATAATAATATAATAATAATATAATATTATATTCTCATGTATATCTTTCTCCACCGACTCTCCTCTTCCTCCTACACCTCACATGTTTTGTGTAGAGCAACATGCCTGAGTGATTAAACCAGAGAACAGTTTGGGAGAGAGGCGAGTGGGGGTGAGGTAGTGCTTGGGGGAAGGGCTTGTGGGGGATGGTCTAGTGGGGATGGGGTAAGGAGCTGGGGAAGGTGGGTGGCTTCGGGGATTTATTGAACAAGAGCTGGGAGTAGGGGGTGATGGGAGAGGGGGGGGAGAATGAAGGGACAAGAGTAATACTCATAGTGAGAGGGGGAAGCTCGTTCCAGGGTGTGTGGGTGTTACTTGACACCTCTTCCCCTCTTCCCCCGTCCAGTGTTGCTTAAGTAACCGTCTTACATGCAGGCGAAGAGTCACAATAACGTGGCTAAAGTATGTTGACCAGACCACACTAGAAGGAGAAGGGACGACGACGTTTCGGTCTGTCCTGGATCATTCTCAAGTCGATTGACCGAAACGTCGTCGTCCCTTCTTCTAGTGTGTGGTCTGAAACAGTCTTACATTCCTCCATCAACGTGCGATCGCGCCTTAGACCTCAAGTGGTGATTGATCAAGTCTTACAGTCCGTGTTTCTCAGTGGAATCTTCGATAGCCAGGTAAAACAGACGAAGGTTGGTCTGCAGGTCATCTTAGGCCCCCCCAAAACTAAAAAGATTTCCCCATGAAGAACGTCCTTCCATACAAATACGAGTAGATAAAGCTACTCTCTTCCAGTCCCCACTCGAATAGCTACCCCCCTTCCAATCCACTGAGGGATAACGCCAGCCTTCCAATCTTCACCTGTGAATCTACCTTATACTCAATCTAATCCAGAACACATTCCACCTGGAAACAGAGAGGTTCAGTCACTCACCGAGCAGACGAATCCTACTCTTCCACACCTTGCGACACCAATCTAGACACGGAACACCAGTCAGACGGAACACGACAACATCAGACAGTAGCAGACAGACAGCCTTTCTCCTCTACGACACTCAGTCAGCTTCTCTCCTGTTTGACAGTCTGACAGCCTTTCTACTATCTCATAATCTGACAACCTCTTCCCTGGCTGGTAAACTGACAGCCTCTCTCTCCTGTCTCTGTCAACATCTGGGAGTTCCGGACAAACACTGGAGACCTCAAACGCTGCTGCATAACTCCTAACAATTCCTGGTGACTGTCAAGACCGTCTTTGATGAATCAGTTCAAAGAAACATTTGACGAATCAAATAATACTCAACTAATTTCTTCCGCAAAAAAATTAATATGATGTAAGTGGGGGAGATTCGATCAATTTTATACTAAGACATTTCGAGTATCGCTTTATAAAAAAATGCAGAAATGAATTATGGATAGTTGAAAGGATGGCTTTAGAAACAAGGCATTTGGTGGGTCGGTGGGCAGGAAGTCTTGATAAGGAAAGAGAAACAACGACTAGCATCTGCAGACTCAATACCATCACCTATTAATCCTGTAGTTGCGTTGTCAACTACGCAACATTAATCCTATTGCGTAGTTCTGTGTACGCCACAGAAATACACGCATCACGGGTGTGTGTGTATGTTAGGGGTTCACATACATGTTGACATCCTGGAGATAATTCCAGAGTCGTGGGGACCTGTGCAGCTGAGTGTATGTTGAAGTCTAAAAAGAATTATGCAATAACGTGTTATCACGTTAAAGAAACTTTATATCTTGGAAAGGAATGTTGACAAGTTAGAAGTAAACACCACTCAAATGATGACTGTCTCACGAAAACACAGAAATTACCGCCACAGCATTATTCTACAGCATGAATAATCTGATATTTATAATTGAAACATAAACAAAAATTCCCAACATAGAGATTAATGAACATATCTCCTCTCCCAGTATTTCACCTCTGACAAATTTGCGAGAAAAAAAATTAAAGTTTTTTCCTTTACCGCCAATCACATGGAGGTAAGGGAGTCCAACACGCAATTCACAGATAAGACCAAGCACAAAGGACTCGTTAAATAATCTTGGCATTCCTGTCCACCGGTCATATCTAAAGTTGTTAGACAAATTTCCACCTGACCCGACACCAAAGGATGTGACTGGTCTGTGTATATTCAGTGAACTTCACAAATTCTAAACTACCTTCACTCCATCTCCCTCTCCTGCAAGAACAACACACCCCAAGCATGAGACTGCCAGAAAGTTGTTCCCCTTCTACAAACAGAGCAATTTTCACGCTCGTTTCATCCAATATACTCACAATTATGGGCCTGTTTTTTTTTTTGGCAAACAGGTTGGTTACCCAAAAACACAGTCACTTTCAGCATTTCAAACATCTTGAGAGAGAGAGAGAGAGAGAGAGAGAGAGAGAGAGAGAGAGAGAGAGAGAGAGAGAGAGAGAGAGAGAGAGAGAGAGAGGAGAGAGAGAGAGAGAGAGAGAGAGAGAGAGAGAGAGAGAGAGAGAGAGAGAGAGAGAGAGAGAGAGACGAGAGAGAGAGAGAGAGAGAGAGAGAGAGAGAGAGAGAGAGAGAGAGAGAGAGAGAGAGACGGCGAAACGTTGACAGCCAGAGGAGAGAGAGAGAGAGAGAGAACGGCGAAACGTTGACAGCCAGAGGAGACGGTCGAAGGATCGAGGCCTCAGGAAATATTATTTTCTCTGTCAACCTTGAGCCTTGAGAGAGCACAAGGCGACCACAGAGTCTCTATACAGCTTTCCTTCATTTACTGTGTGTGAGGCAGGGGACTCATTCATTAAGTGTATCCATATGGAACTATGTCCAATATAAGGTGTTTGGGATCCCGTGTAATGTGTTGAGATCCCATTTAATTTGTTGGAGTTCCATATAACGTGTTCGGGTCTTATATAAGATGTTAACGGCCCATATTAAATGTTATGGTCCCAAATAAAATGTTAGTCTTCCATATAACGTGTTAGGGTTTCATATAACGTATTAGGGTCCCATATAAAGAGTTATGAGTCCCTTCTAATGTCTTAGGTAGCATGCACAGATAATATTTATACCCCTATGATGATAATTGAGAAAGCTATACTTTCAAAAGAAAGAAAGAGAAAATTGAGAAAGGACCTAACCAGCTATTGAGGTAATAGTCAGTGGTCTTAAGTAATAAAGAACTCAGATGGAGACTGCAATTCATGATCTACTGTAAACCACGTACGTCAGACCACAGAGGAAGACTGCAGTTCAAGAGCGTATATGATTGACCATTTCTGCCTGGGGCCTTGAGGTAATATTTCTAGCATAAAACTGGAGAAAAGCCAGACTAATCCAGGAGCTGAGAGGCATGAGTTATGAGGAAAAACTAAGGGAACTAAACCTCACGTCAAAGAAGTGAAGTGAGTAGACAATGAGAGACTAACATGAGCGGTTTGGAAACGAATATGAAAACACAGATTGAAACAAAATATCCGAATGAGCCACAGAAATGTTAACAATGCATATATCAGTGTTAGAAAAAGCTAGAAAATGGAAAGAAGTTTATTACTATGTGGTGAAAGATACCACATAGTATCTGCAAGATGCAATTTGAAAGATACCACATACTCTGTGGTATCTGCAGATACCACAGAGTTCAAATGGTACGTGGACACGTCGAACTGAAGCTTAAGAGGCAGAGCCCGAGTGCTGAAGATCAACCCGTCAAATCTTCAGCATTTTCACTGCGAAGTGAGAACACTCATGCACAAACATACACAGAACTGCTCACAAAAAAAAGTAAAATGTGATTAAGGCAGAAAAGAATATATGAAAATGATTGAGGTTTAGAGTCTGAGGCTTTGGAGAAGCCAGCCCCCCCTGACACGGTAGCCAGGAATCCCTAATGAATGTCTCACTAACGAAGCCCTCACACAATCCACTATTTGCTACGTCAATTTTTTTTTTGGGGGGGACAGGTATTTTATGTCGATGAGATCTCTCCTCTGTTTTTCCTAATTAAATCTTTTTGAAGTAGATTTTTTTACTATTTTACTTTATTTAAAGTTTATTTTTTCATTCGTTTTTCTCTATTTTTTATTTTCATATCAGTTATAATTGTTATTTTTGGTGTTTTATTTGTTGAATGTTGACATCTCTCTCTTTTCTGGAACGCAACACATTTTTATTTCCACGTTTGTGTAATGTTGAAAATATTGAA